>RXPK01003198.1:0-44251 GCA_004143645.1 Protaetia brevitarsis
ATAACACTAGAAAAAATATCATAAATAAAAATCCAATTATCGTGTAAAAGTTCAGCTGATAGGGGACAAAAGCACAGATTATTTAGCACTAGTAAAAAAGAGATCTAACACTGATACTAACAAGAAGCATCTAAGTTCTTCGGTCTGCTCATACGGTAACTTATGAGTTACTTATGATATTAAACTAGAAGTAAGTTAAGCCAAAGAGTATATGTAGTTGCCAGTAAGCAAAGATTTGCCCTGTCAAGTGTAGGTGTATGGCTTGAGTGACTATTCTATAACAGCTATCACACCTTCATAATTAATACAAGCTATTTAAGATTGTGATTAAGGAAAGAGTATCATAATGCACGTTCACTAAATACTGATATATGATGGTAATGGTTTGCTATAAATATACAAGATCTTACCTTAAATTGTGTTAAACTATAGTAGTAGGAAACGAGGAAAGTTTAATGCATAGTATTAAGTGCTGCTGTGTCTCTGTGTGAATAACTGATAAAGTAAAAAAATTCGAGTCTTCGTTATTTATGCAACCGCAACTAAAGTACGCGGACCGAGCAATGCGTAATTAAAATGGTCTGCAAAATAATTTTTAAGTACTATTCAGTGTGCTGTAGCTTCGATTGCAATTAATAATTGAAGATTAAATTCGCATTTATTTTGCTGAAAGATGGTACATCACTACTCATTGTTAAGAAAAAAAAAAAAAGCAATATTATTAGTAATAGTTTTATCTCTGTTATAGGACAAACCACCATGATTACCCTAATGATGAGAAAGATATTGGTTTCACATTAACAACAGTTTCTTTTTAAATAATTTCTAACAAGTAATCTCATAAAAATATATTCCTTAATAATGCAAAAATGAACAAAGCAACAATAAATGATAAGGTAAATGCCCGCCCCTTGAAACGTTATTTAGTTACTGAAATTATGTAAATCTAAAACAAAGGACAAAGAGAATATGGCTTGAAGTTACAACTAATTAAAAAACAAAGAAATTAATATACCTAGGCGGTAAACTGCGGTTTCTGTTGGTTCCTTTGCACCGGCGTTGTCTCGCGAGTTGATCCTCTGCTCGCAGCCGTACGCTGGCGGTTATGTCCGTGATCGCCTCGAAAAACGCTATTTCGTCGGGGATATCCCTAACTGCAGGTGGCACTTGGACTGCGAGATCACTCAACTAGCGACGGCATCCACACTTTAAGTTCACCAGCGGGCGCAGATATCCGCACAATGATGGGAAATTCAAATATACACCACGTGCGTTTAAAACTGCAATATGAAACATCCGATTCTTATAGGCTCGGTACCTCTTCTTTCGCTGGGATTCTTTAATACGGACTGGGCCTGAGGTAAACCCCACCGGTATTTTATATTATTTGCGTTCCAACTGGCCTACAATGGCCGTACTCCTTGGCCACCCTTTTTCGACGACCTTTTCCCACGTCCGTAACTCTTACTTGACGCTTGCGCGCGTAGTTGTCTCGGGAAATAATTCATTACTCCGCCGCATTAGCCAATGAGGAATAGTAAAACAATCACTGGGTGGCAGCAAAACTCAAATAATCATAGTTGTGGCAAGTTGTTACCTATTTAAGAAAATACATGAGTTTAATAGCGATCAGCATTGTCGCGTAGCTTCTACTAAACATGTGCTGTTATAGTTAGCTACGAGTACCAGTAGTCATAAGTAATACTTTACTTACCACAATTTGTCAGGTACGCTGTGTAATAGCAGTTAATAAAAGCACTATTTACAGTAACAAACTTGCATTCAGGAACGGGTTTAGTGCAGGTATTAAATTGAGCGAGAATAGTTCCAAAGTAACAAACTTTATCTTTGTAAATAATTTTTTATGAAGTAAATACTTTACTTAGCTCATTTTTCTCAGTGTAAATATAGACAACAAAAGACACTTTGGGGCAGTGTGCAAAGTTGCAGAAACAGTTTATCTGGTTAACATATACACTATTTAAGAAAAACTCCTACAGAAGTAGCAGCTTTTTTAAACTGCTAACCAGAAGTAGCAGAAGCAGGTTGTAACTGCTAAGGTAAAGAAGCAGTTTTATACATCAGTAGTGTATAGTATTGACATTTCTTAAGAAAGTATGTTTGTCGGCTGCAATGTTTTGCAGCCAACCTTAAAAGATTTGCAATATCCTAATGCACACATCTTTCTCTAAACATTTCAAAACTCTAGTCGTTCCCAAACAGGAAAAAAATCCTTTTTTTTCCTATTCATTTTTAGCTTTCTCACACAGCAGGTGCATCTTAATGTCTGTATGCCTATATTTTCGTATGTGCCTACATATATAAATAATACACCAACCGTATTATTCCTCTAAACGTAACATCCAGAGGTACCTGACCCTGACCGGAATCGTGTGAGACACATCCTGAGAAATGAGGGCAATACTAGACCGACCAGATCTGCCGTATAGCAGGTACATACACACGTTTTGGGCCCTTCGGCATCACCGGATGAGGGATGCTGCCGATTGCCGGTGCTTTGCCCTTCTGTACCGGGGTCAGTAGCGGAAGGCGTGGCCTCCTGCGTATCCTGGGAACATGGGAAAGATGCGTTTCCGATAGCATGAGAATCGGAAATAGCCTACCGGTCATTTCCAGTTTCGATTGAACTCTGTTCGCAAGCGTTTGGTGAACAGGTGTGCGTATCTCGTTTTGAAAGAGCCAGAAATACAAATAAATGATATTGATTTAACTGTTTTAACAAATCGAAAAATACAATGAGGTATTTATTATGGATTAGATGATATTTTAAAGTATTATTTCCGAAATAGGGCTGTGATGCTTTTACACAGAATGGTGAATAGCATTGGAATCAGTAACTGGTCTTAAAATTATAGATATAATACAGCGCACTCACTTATGTATAAATTGACGGAAGAATTATACCACGTGATTCAAAATGATTGTCGTAAGAAAAAAACTGTTTTCCGGAAAAATGTATCTATACTTATTACCAATTTAATGAGCGAAGTTAGCTACATACAAATTTCATACATTAAATGAATTTTCTTGACATTTAGCGACATTGGCGTGCGTGTTGTAGTATCTTTCGATTATTTATCTTATAATTTTTTCAAACCGTTTTATATTTACATCTATATCACCGACAATAGTATTTCTGAATACTGTAAGAAAATAAGGGAATTTATCCTGTGGTAATCAGCTCAAAAACAGGTAAAAAAATCAATATTAACATTAAGTGAAATAGTTTATTACATTTTATAATTTTTATAGGCTTATCATACACCTTCAGCGCAACGAGCTGTCAAAATAAAGTTAACATTTTCATCCCTATAAAGGGTTCTACGGTACAGGTAATTATTACATTGAGATCACGATAGGCGATTGGAATTATTGTCATTGGTGAATAACCAATTAAGGGCGATGAAACCCTTTTGATGTTTGCCGCCCTACTGCGGGCGCAACAAAAGATTATAGCTTCTCAAATGTTATACACTAGACGATTCTAGATCATTCCTTCATTTTGCCTATATAAGCGGGTGGATGGCCCGAACTTTAGTTCAGTTCTATTTGAGCTACCGAGGTGATAACTTCGACAAGCGATATCCTAGCGAACTGCTAGTGCCGTCAAAATTTGCTTTGTGACTTTGTGTTCATCTTGAGTGCTTACTAATTATATTTTGTTATTAAGTTTATCGAACGAAAAGTAAACGAAGATGATGTCCGGTGGAAAGAAACGAAAAGTAGATGCATAAGATCGCCATTTTCAAGAAAAATGGACTGAAGAATTCTTTTCTACCTTGCACAATGGTAAGCCTATTTGTTTGTTGTGTAATGAATCCATTTCAGTGATGAAAGAATTCAATATAAAGAGGCACTACTCAACTAACCATAAACATCCTATGCTGCACTCACTGACAGGACAAATAAGAAAAGACAAAATCCAGAAGCTTACCGCAAATTTGAAAAAACAGCAGCAAATCTTTCATAAACAAAGAACACAACTTCATAATGTTGTGAAAGTTAGTTTTATAGTTATTTCAAAATTGGCAAAGTCATTAAACCCATTTATCGAAAGAGAATTTATCAAGGAGTATATGTTAGAAGTTTGCAGTGTTTTGTGTCCTGAAAAGAAAAATGAATTTGAAAAAATTAGTTTGTCAAGACGAACTGTTGCCAGACGTATAGTAATGATGGCTAATGATATAAAAACAAGTTTGACTGACCGTATGGCTGGTTATGATCATTTTCCATAGCATTGACGAGAGCACCGATTTGTCTGACACAGCTCAACCGGCTAATTTTATTCGAGGTGTTGATAAGAGTTCACTGTTACTGAGGAATCTGCTTTGCTTTACAAGCCGCCTAAAAGGAACCATACAGGAGAGGACATTTTTAATTGAAGTTGAAAACGTATTCACAAATTTTGGTTTGCCATGGTCAAAATTAGTTGGTGTATGCACAGATGGTGCACCTTCTATGGTCGGCTTACGTAAAGGTTTCATCGGAATTTTGTATGAAAAAGCAACTGAACTAAATGTACAAAGAGATGATTTGATAGCCTTCATTGCATTATCCCACCAACAGAACTTATTGTTCTAAGTCCATTCGACTCCAGAATGTTATGAAGGTGGTAGTAAAAACCATCAATTTTTATTCGATTCCGAGGGTTAACCATCGTCAATTCAAAGCGTTTTTGGATGAAATATCAGCCGAATATGACGAACGTAACATATTATTGTGAAGTTCAGATGGTAAGGTAAAGGAAAAATGCTGAAACGGTTTTACGAGCTTAGAAATGAGATAGCAGATTTTATGCAAATAAAAGATAAACCACTATCTAAATTGAGTGACCCAAAATGGATATGTGACTTAGCATTTCTGGTCGACCTTACTGGCCGTTTGAATGATTTAAATTTGAAATTTCAAAAACAAGGACAGTTAGTAAATGATTTGTACAGCCGTTTGAAAGCGTTCCAAAACAAAATCCGCTTGTGGGAGGCACAGTTGCTGTCTGGTAACAGTTGCCATTTCACCACGCTCTCTGCGTGTGAAAATACTGCTTATGCTCAATATGCTGAAGAACTCAAGTTTACTGTCGGAGCAATTTTCGAACAGATTTTAGCGATTTTAAAAACATGGAAGACAGTTTCCAATTTATTAGCTACTCCAACAAAAAGTAATGTACAAAATGCTCCAATACGCTTGCAAATGGAATTGATCGAGCTTCAAGAAAACTCACTTCTAAAATCTAAATTTGAAGACGTGGAGTTGTGCGATTTCTACAAAAAATACCTCCATTTTCCGAAGCTTAGAAAATTAGCAAGAAGATTGATTTGTGCGTTTGGCAGTACTTATAAATGCGAACAGTTCTTTTCAATGATGAAAGTTAATAAATCAAAACATCGTACAAGGCTGACTGACAATAATTTAAAGGCCGACTCTCCAACGTAATACACGGAAATAATCGGAAGTTACACAAGATCAGTCATAGGCCGACGCTATATCTAGTGCAACGTAATAACCGCAAGCAATCGGAATACACGCAAGATCAGCCGTTGGCCGACACTCTAGTGTGACAAAACGAGAAGTAGAAACTACGCGAGTGCAGCCGAAGGCCGACTCTCCAACGTAATATACGGAAATAATCGGAAGTCACACAAGATCGGCCGTTGGCCGACGCTCTATCTAGTGTAACAACACCGGAAACAGAAGTTACACGAAGTGCAGCCGTAGGCCGACGCTCGAACGTAATAAACTGAATTAATCGAAAGTCACACAAGGTCAGCTGTTGACCGAAGCTCTAGTGTGACAAAGCGAGAAGCGGATATTACGCGAAGTGCAGTGGAAGGCCGACGCTCTAACGTAATAAATGGAAATAATCGAAAGTTACTCAAGATCTGCCGTTGGTTGGCGTTCTATCTAGCGCAACAAAACGGGAAACAAAAATTACGCTAGGTGTAACCGAAGGACTACACTCCAACGTAATAAGCGGAAATAATGAGAAGTAACATAAGATCAGTCATTGGCCGACACTCTAGTGTAGCAGGAAGGGGATTATTTCTGTTAGGTAAGTTTGGTTCTAACGGGAATGTTGACAGCAACTTTATAATTTTAAATTAAATCCTACCGATTATTTGAATACAATTTTCACTATATTTTCGGCATTTCCATCCCCTCCATACACATTTAGCATACCCCGATTAATCCGGGAAATCTGGTGGAACCGTATAACCGATCTCTGCGTGATATCATTGTACAACATTCGTGCATAAAACCTACGCCGTATCTAGAAGCTTTCGCATCTGTATCCGACCCGACGTATGCATGTAATTCAATCATTCGATACGTGTGTGTGAGTGTGTATAAACGCCGGCTAGATTAAGATCTAGTAGGCGCCACTTGTCTACGGTCTTTCCTATTCAAGGCAGATTTGTTTATGTAAAATGCTGGCACATATACATACACACCTCGCGGTGTATTGTTACAATAATCGCTCGATTTTAATTGGAAATCGAGCCGTCCGCTGCGTCGCGCGGTGAGAAGGGGGAGCTGGGCAAGTGCCGTGAAGTTTATGGAGGTGCGCGTCCCAGAGCTGGGGCTAGCTCTGCCCAGTTGACGCGGCAAATCTGCGCGTAGAAAGTTTTTTCGTGAGAGACACGACGATTGACAAGTGTGTAGGCAATGCGTAGTAATGTGATTAGTCGCCAGATTGTATAAATAAAATGCACTTTAATAAATAGAAATTATAATTGGAAAAGAAAGGAATTTGTTATTAGATAACACATCTTGCTTCTGGTAGAATTATTACAATTAGTATAGTTGCTAAATAAATGCAACAATATACAGGGTATTCCACGTAAACTGGTTCATTAAAAGTTTATGATGTTCTATTATTAAGTTATATTTGAGATTTGGGCACCAGTATCTGTTCGATTGGAACTATAAATGCAAAATACTTTAACCAAAATATCACTTCCGGTTGACCGGAAATGGATGTCAACTTTCTTATTTTAAATAGAATGATATAATTTTTTATTCATTTTTGGATTCTACAACTATAAATACGTCAGTTTTCATTAGCTATTCCTATAGCGTTGCGGTTTTTGAGTTATTTAAGTTTTTCTTTTTTTTTTAGTCATAATCATTGCATCATTGAGAAATTAATATCTCGGTTAATACTGCAAGAAGAGACTCCAAATTTGCTATGTTATGAATGTAGATATAACTATAAGAAACGGTAAGAACACTTTACATTCTAACATACAGGGTGTTCAAAACTGAGGAACAAAGTGACATATTTTCAAATGCAGAAAACTCATTTTCTTTTAAATAGAACACCCTGTATTTTAATTCGAAATTAGGAAGTAAATATCATCCCCTATCACTTTATATCTGCATTCCCTATACCTATCTTTAATAGATTTTGAGATATGAGCGACTTTTTGTTAAACAGACTAAGTAGCCCTAACTTTGCGTGTTTGAAGCTGGCTCTGAATGGGATTAATGTCAAATTCATTGACTAACCAAAAGTGTTAATGTATATCATTGTAATTTCACTTTCGTACAACGCAATATTAATAGAAATGACTATTCGAACAGACATTCTTGTATGGTTATTCAAAAATAATACATGAATTTGACATGAATTCATTTCAGAGCCAGCTACAAACATTTAAAGATAGGGCTACTTAGTCTGTTTAACAAAAAGTCGCTCATATCTCAAAATTTACTAAAGATAGGTATAGGGAATGCAGATATAAAGTGATAGGGGATGATATTTACTTCCTAATTTCGAATTAAAATACAGGGTGTTCTATTTAAAAGAAAATGAGTTTTCTGCATTTGAAAATATGTCACTTTGCTCCTCAGTTTTGAACACCCTGTATGTTAGAATGTAAAGTGTGCTTACCGTTTCTTAGAGTTATATCTACATTCATAACATAGCAAATTTGGAGTCTTTACTTGCAGTATTAACCGAGATATTAATTTCTCAATGATGCAATGATTATGACTAAAAAAAATAGAAAAACTTAAATAACTCGAAAACGGCAACATGTAGCTATAGGAATAGCTAATGAAAACTGACGTATTTATAGTTGTAGAATCCAAAAATGAATAAAAAATTAGATCATTCTATTTAAAATAAGAAAGTTGACATCCATTTCCGGTCAACCGGAAGTGATATTTTGGTTAAGATATTTTGCATTTATAGTTCCAATCGAACAGATACTGGTGCCAAAATCTCAAATATAAGTAAATAATAGAACATCATAAACTTTTAATGAACCAGTTACGTGGAATACCCTGTATATCATCAACAGTGACAGATAGGAAAAAAGCTTTTATAAATCGTTGTAGTATTATAATTTTTCTATATAACGCAAAATTATCGTAACAATAGAAACAGGTCATCTGTTTAACGTATACAGTAAGACCCCGCTTAACGCGTAGGATACGTTCCATCAAAGTAAAGCGTAATGCGAAACAGCGCTAAACGAGGCTATCTTAACATGTAAATAATGGGGTTAGGGGAAGATGGATAGAAAATTGGTTAGGTATTGAATTTAATAATTATGTTTTTTTAATAAAACTAAAACCAAACATTTATTTCTTACAAAAATAAAAACAACATAATCAAATATACTTATAAAAACAAATAAAATTCTAAGTCAGTCAGATCATTCAGTCTATTCTGAGTTTCCAGTTTTCTGCCTTTTTGTTAAAAAGGCATCTAATGTAGTTTGCGTTTTCCTTTTGCGTTCTGTTAGAAGTTGTTGATAAGTGGATAAAGCATCTATAACGCCCCGTCTTGCTTTTGAACTCCTGTCAAAATTTGAATCATTTTCAACAAATTGGTCCATAATTTCAGTTATAGTGGTCGAACTCCTTTTTACAAACGCCATCGAAAGTTCTTTTTGCTCTTCTTCAATAACAATAACAATAATATCCCTTTTATTTCATTTTACCAAAAACAAGTATGAAATAAGTCAAAAGGAACAAGAAAAATATACAAATGGTAATCAAAAATAGAATTACAAAATTAGAAGAAATTAACAAATAATTAAACAAAAGTTTGTAAATGTTCCTAAGAGCAAAGAAAAAAATCTTGTACATTATATAAACACTTCATCGTTAAGTGTCTTTTTATTTTAGATTTAAAAGTCCTCAGACTGCAATTTTTGAGTTCTTTTGGAATGTTATTATAGATTTTAAGAACTTGTGTCACCACGCCTTTGTGTATTTTTGTGTAAGAACTTTGAGGCACACGTAATGTTGCTTTATCGCACTCGCGAGTATTGTAATTATGGCTTGTTTCATATTTGGCAAGTAACTTACTGTAGTGTTTCTTTCCAAAGCACGCACATTCATAAATATATAGTCCCGGTAAGGTAAGTATATTATTCATTTTGAAAATTTTCTTGCAGGTCTCTCTCTTTTTCAACCCAAAAACACTTCGTAAACATGCTTTCTGAAGTCTAAATACTCGTTCCACGTCAACCGAGTTGCCCCAGAAGATTATTCCGTAGCTTAGCCTGGACGCTACGTAAGCGTGATACGCTGCTAATGCTGCTTCCTTGTGGACCTCTGAAGATATTGCCCTCAGTGCATAAACCATTCCAGATAAGTTTTTGGTGAGAAAATTAACATGCTCTTTCCAGTTTAGGGTGCTGTCTATGTGTACTCCCAAGAATTTAACTGTGTCTACAGATGTTAATTGTTTGTTGTCGTAATTAATTGTTATCGTTTCGTTATTTCTTAGAGCGAATTTTATAAATTAGTTTTTCAACGTTTAATGATAAATTATTCGTCTGGAACCAGGTATCCATTCTTGTAATAACGCTCACTATTTCATCTCTGAGTTCACTGCTGTTCTGTTCTGAAATAATCACCGAGGTATCATCTGCATACATATTTAGAAAGTGATTTGTTATTCCAGGCAAGTCATTTGTGTATAATATAAACAGAAAAGCTCCTAGTAATGAACCTTTGGCACACCTCTATCAGTTGTCTAAGGCAAATATTATCGCTCGTGTGTTGATCCCTCCCTTTAATGTATGCATTTTGTAAATTAGTATTAAATTACATAAATTCAGAAAAATGCATTAGTCTCTTTAAAATTGCTTTTTCCATTACCTTTCCTATAATAGAGATTAAAGCAATTGGTCTGTAATTCTCAAATTTGTATTTTTCATTTTTTTTATAAATTGGTTTCGAAGTCACTAACAATATTTTTGTTTTCTTCTTGCTCAGTTATTTCCTTGAGCTCATCATTAGAGTCTTTCTAATGATGCTGCTCTTTCTTGAACTATTTCCACAACGTCTTCCACATTTACCTCATCTAAGCCGGTTTGTTTCGCTAATTCCACTATTTCATCCATATCGACAGAGTGTCCAATGTCTTTGCTCTACTTAAATCTGGCAACAAATGTTCTTCCATACTCCTTTTCAAAGATGCTTTCTGTTTATCTCATTCCAAGAAAGGTTTTTGTTTTTCTACAGCATTCATAATATTGTAGTTTTTCCAAAATTCTCTTATTGATTGCTTCTCTTCTCCGTCTGTTTTTTCAAACATCTGCTTAAATGTTCGCCGCAAGTAATAAGCCTTAAAATTGGATATAACGCCTTGGTGCATAGGTTGGATTAAGGCAGTTGTGTTAGGGTGGTAAGAAAACCACTTCGACTGGAATGCATGTTGTTAAGTCTGATAAATTGGGTGGCTTGGAGCATTATCAATTAAAATAGTAGTGCTCTTTGTTCAAGTTTTTAATTTCGCAAAAACCTTTAACAGACGGGCAGAAATGTTCAGTGAACCAATCCTAAAAAATTTTCATAGTTATCCATGATTTTTTATTAGACTCCTAAATTACAGGTAAAGTTGGATTTAGATATGCCTCTCATCGCTCTTGGTTTTGGAGATGGTAAACTAGTAGTGGTTTTAATTTGAAATCTCCGCTTACGTTAACACCCAGTAGAAGTGTTAAGCGATCTTTTGCAGCTTTAAATGGTGCTCGTTTCTCTTCACGGGATAGATATGTTCGTTTTGGCATTCTTTTCCAAAACAGGCCTGTTTCATCAACACTAAAAACCAATTCTGGAGAATAGTTTCCTTGTTCAATTATTGTTTTTAATGTCGCTGGGAATTCAGCCGCCGCTTTCGTATCACCACTTGCTGCTTCTCCTGTAATCTTTATGTTGTGAAGATTATTTCGATGTTTAAATCTATTAAACCATCCTCGACTAGCAACGAAAGTTTCACTCTTGTCACTTGCCTCAGCCTGAATGTAATTAAAAATTCTTCTAGCTTTTTCCATTATGATAGATTGGCTTAATGGCATATTGCGTTCAATTTCGTCGTCAATCCATATAGACAGTCGTTTTTCCATTTCCTCTATAATGTTATTTCTAGAACGGGTAATTCTAGTTGCAGAGCTTGACGTAGTTGCAGTTGCCGATGACAGTATTTTTTCTTTATTTTTAAGAATTGTCCTTATTGTTGAAGTTGCCAAATTCAATGCAGCACTAATTTGAGATTGACGTTCACCAGAATCTAATCTTCTAATCACTTGCATTTTAGTTTCCAGTGAAATGCTTTTTCTGGTTGCTTTCTTTTCTTGTTTCTCATTATCACCCATGATAAAAACTAAAGATTATAATATTTGTCAAACAATTCCTAAAATCGGTTCAATGGCGCATTTGAAGACCAATTACTTAATGACAATTTTTTTTTAATTTTTGAATTTGGACTAATAATAACTCCCGAAACAGAAATATTCATTTTTCTTTTTTCCATCCAATGCCGACAGGCCGCCGGCTTCTATCTTCTTCTTCTAACCTAACGCACAGACCGATGTTTGTTTTGAAGACGTATCTACGTACAGATGGTCTGCTATGGAATCACGTGAGGTATAAATATAAGGATATTCAATTTTGCTTTCAATAATGATTGTGTATTTTACACAACCCATTCTACTTCCTACCTATGTTTTAAATAAGTGCGAAATTTATAAAATGTGTAAATGTTAATAATAGATAATGTATCTGTTTTTTATTAAATGAGTCATAATTATAAATATTAAACCACTTCAATAATTTCCTTAATGCCAATTGTATTACGAAACAGAACATCAATAAAATGCAAATAAAAAAAATGCATACAGCATTTTTTTCGACTGGGTAAAATGTACCTATAAATTACAATTTCTTTTATATCTGCTTAGATTACATAGTTATTTATATTGACCGCCCTAGAATTATTTTTGGATTTTGGCATACTGAAATACGCAATGACAAAGTAATAAAATGTCTAGCTAAGTAGATACGGTACCTACCTTTTGTGCAATAGAACATTAAATCTTAGAACAAACCTTTTTCCTTTCGTGCTGATACGAAGATGCCTTTTCCTTTTTGACGAGTATCTTTTATCCATTTTTAGATAATGCAGTTTGCTACTTGTAAGAAAGAAAATATTCTTCATACAATAATTGCAGTGCTAAGTCAGTCCCAGAGAAAAAAACTTTTGAGGTATTTGACCACAGGTATGCGATGTCTGTGTGTGTGCGTGTTGAGTGAGGTTTGTATGTTTGTGCCAGTGTATGGCATCCTGACTCATTTATCACAAGTTACTCTATAGGAAGTTGTATTGTAAAATCATAGATACAGATATAGAATAACACTTAATGAAACGTAGCGAATACTCTAAGACAATCTTAGGAATTCATTTTGGGAACATGTAATATAGAGAGCAAACAATTCATACCATTCAAAAAGACAAAAGGTATCTTTCTTTTCGATCTGACTATCGCTTGAGGTTTATTCCTGCAATCACGTGTTCTACAAATGCTCTTCACATTTGTGCATACCTCCAGATAATTCAGTTCTCGGAAAACAGCAGTTACTCAATTTACAAAATAAGTCACTGATTCTACTGATTTATATTATCAGTGCTATAATTATTTATTTCTGAATTAATAGCTTTCTTTATAGCCTAGTAAATCAAATAAAATTACTGATTAGTACCTTATTAATTTGCATTTTAATTTTGATTTTTCTAAAAAACCGTATGAAATAGTGTTACTCTATACATTCAAGTTCATATGACAGACTAACTAATGTTTTGAAAAGATCTGTTTACTAGAACCGGTATCATTCCTGTAGCGCACTCAATTCGACGCGTGTAATCTTCTTGTATGTATTTATCGTCTAAAGATACTTTATTTGTGTATTATCATCAGAATTTGTTTGAATTACATGCTTATAAATTTTCTTACACCATTTTCATTAGTTATTGTTTTCTTATATTAGAAAAAATAATGGTTTTCGAGATATTTATACAAATAATGAATAAAAGAACTCAACTACCATAACAAAAAGAAATTATCGCAAATCTATCTACAGCTTGTCTTAAACGTCATTAAAAATACTCTACAGGAGTTAGAAGATATAATGAAATGCAATGTCAAAAGGAAATATTCTTTCGACTATATAGGACCCAAAGGGTTTTACATAGAGTTATTGTGAATCGCCCATGTGGAAGTGACTCTTAAGTGAAATGAATGGATCGGCACAATGGTCCCGATTACTAGATTTAATGTGCTCTGCTGAAATTAAATAATGCCCACTGTATAGTTCGTAAACGAGAGTCATATTCGTGTTCCTCAATGGCGTACAATCTAAGAATCTCAAAAGCAACGCTTCCCACGGTACTTGAAGTTTAAAATTTATTTAATAATATAGAAATTGGACCGTAGAAAGTTCCATCTACGTCAGAACTAACGCATATATCGGCTAGCGACTAGCTCATTTTTAAGATACATTTAATTTCCTTTCCCTGATACTCCATTACCTAATACACATGTGGTTCAATCTTTTTTTTTTGCTACCTACCATAATCGACACACAGTAACTTGATACTTGTATATCCGGACGGCTGCTCACTCAACTTTGTAGTGTACGCGTTTAGAAAAAGTTGCAGGTCAGATCGAATAATCAACGTGAATGTTACTTTCTACGTTCGTGATATTTTTGGCCGATTACAATTTAGAACAAGTGGTAAAAAATAACCCAGCCGTTTCCGTTGTACGCCCAAGATTTCAGTGGAGCGTTGATTTAGTTTTAATAATTAAATGATAAACTGTGGTAAATAGGTATTTTCTTCGTAGTAAGTATAGAATATTGAATAAGAAGCAATGTGTTTGCTGAGTAATTTGGGTTTTCCTGAAGACTTTTACATAATCTAACAAGGGAACACCGGCGATTGTCCCCCTCCGATTTCGATGAAACTTAACAGATCGAAAGAATACCTTAAAATAAGAGACACGTATTTTTTTTATCGGCGTATCCGCACGAGTTTGGGGTACCAGCCCCCTCCAAAGTTTGGACGATATTTTCAAATTTTGCAAATATTTCCTAAATTATAACAGATATTAAATTCTTCTTAAATAATTGTAGCAATTTGCATGACCCTAGGGGTTGCGTCGTCCGTATTCGCAAAAAGTTAATAACGGGGACGGGGTACCTCGTACCCCCATTTTTTCTTTTTCTTATTCATCAAAAGAAGGCCGATTTTACATAGAATACGATGATGTATAACAAGTTTATAAAATTAATAATTGTAAAAATAGAAAAATAATAATAAATCTTCAAAATTAATAAACTTGTCTATTGATATAAATCAAATGAACTATAACAGAAATAAAGTTTATCCTTAACATAAGTCCAGCGTAATACATGGTCTCAAGGTAGATATCTTCATAAAAAGCTAATAACGGGGGACGGGGTACCCCCGCATTTTTTTTAATAATAAGTTTATTCATTATTGATCAAAAAAAAGATCGCTTTTACATAGAAAACGGTGATGTATAATAAATTTAGAAAATTAATAATAGTAATAATAACTCAAAATAAATATATGTACGTGTCTATTGTGATGAATTTGATATGCACTTATCTACGCAACGTGAGTTAATTAATTAATTCAGTCACTTCAGATATGAATTGACAATTTGCATTATAATTTAACGCGATAAGGGATCTGGTGATTAATCATATTATTATATAGATAAAAATAAGTCCCCGAATGCATAGTAATTAACCACAAACGTTTAAGTGGTCACGCCTGCATTTAGAAAATAGGTATATAAGACGAGTATTCCAAATGAGAACATTAGAAGTCGTTTTTCGTGCAGTGTAGGTCAGTACCTATAGTTTCGCACAATGGTGGTCGTAAATATAGCAAATGTGTTGAACATGTTATGGTATAAGAGTGGATACGTTGAGGAAAGACCTGGGCCCTTTAAAAATCCTGTAGAGTTTTGTTTTAACGAAGATGCGTTACATCTAGTCTACACCCTTGTGTAGTATTTGAAATAAACCAGCTATTGTGCGGTGTTCATGGTGCAAACAAAATCTGTGTTTTAAACACTTTTACACAGACTATCACTACTATAATACTTACATAGCTTAATTACTGTAGGTATATTAATCTTGTTCGTATTGCAATACATATATAACAATAATCGCATTACAGTATGTCATGTAGTTAACATTTATAAGCATTATAATGTTTTTCTAATTCTGTTCTATTGTTTCCGAAATGTTTATAATCGTTACAACACATTAGTTATATTTATGCTCATTGATTACTTACTTGTACACCTACATTGCACGAGAAACTTGAAATAAATTAAAAATATATATGTATGTATATTTAATCCTTCGTCCTGTGTAGCAAATTTGTTCATATATACGCACTAAAGGATTACGGTATTCTAAGAATGAATAACATTTTATTAAGGAAACATATAAAACGCAGTCACTAACTGCAGTTGATAAAACGATTTATATTGTACCACCGATAAAAAGTTCGTGTAGTATATAGTATAAGTTAGTAGGCATAGAAAGGTTTGACCATAGCTTGTCGAGTAGATACAATTCTAAATTAAGAAATATTTAAGTAAGGAGAGCAGCGGAGTAACGATACAAAATAATTGTTGTTTAATGTACTATTTATTATTATTACAATTATTTTTATTATTAATCCTCCAAATTTATACATTGTTTCTATGTAAAAGCGATCTTTTTTTGATGAATAATGAATAAACTATTATTGAAAAAATGCGGGGGTATGGGGACCCCGTCCCCCGTATTAGTTTTTTATGAAGATATCTACCTGAGCACCATGTATTATGCTGGAAATTATGTTAAGGATAAAAATTATTTCTGTTATAGTTCATTTGATTATATCAATAGACAAGTTTATTAATTTTGAAGCTTTATTATTATTTTTCTCTCTTTTACAATTATTAATTTTCTAAACTTGTTATACATCATCGTATTCTAATAATCGGCCTTCTTTTTATGATAAGAAAAGAAAAAATGTAAAAAAAATGGAGGGTTACGGGGTACCCCGTCCCCGTTATTACTTTTTGCGAATAGGACGACGCCACCCTTAGGGCCATGCAATAGCTGCAAATTATGTTAAGAAGAAAGTTTAATATCTGTTATAATTTAGGAAATATTTTGCAAAATTGAAAAATCGTCCAAGCTTGGAGGGGGCTGTACCCCAAATCGTGCGGAATGGGCGGATAAAAAAATAGTAGTCTCTTATTTAACTACCTTTCGATCTGTTAGTTTCATCGAAATCGGGGGGACCCGCGGTGTTCCTGGAGGAAATATCCTTTTCATTTAAAAGGAATTGCATTTAACCCCAAAGTTTTGCGTTTTCTATATGCCCCAGATTTGGTTTTTTCAAATCAAACTAAAAGGTGCATACCATTTAATTACGTGACTTTTCGTCGAAAAGCATGTACTTAAGAGAAATAGTTTCCGGCAAAACAGCACGCTACTTTCATTTAAAATAAACACTTTTCTGAGAAGATATTCTTTTCGTTGAACATGTTAAAACCCAGTTAAAAATTTTTCATTTCATGCAATCTCTTTCTCAGTTATTTTTAGAAAGAATCATTCTTTACGAATCATCATGTGTAATTGTGTTATCCAACTACATGAAAAATAAAGGTTAACGTTTTTGTAATTTTCTAAATGTTTATTTTAGGAAGTTATCGTATTTCTATGTAGTACACTACAGAAGATATTTCCCTTCATGTTTTTGAATTAAATTTATTTCGCATTTGTTTTCAATATAAAATAGTTTTTTTAAATTAAATATAAAAAATTATGGGCAAAAAGTTCGTGCTTTTTGGTCACTCGTAATTAAATTACTTTTTCCGTCTTGGCAATCAAGGTTTATGATTGCCAATCTATGCAAATGATTATAAACAAAACTTTAAAATAAAATTATCATGCCTCTATACAAAAGTGTGATCAGCTCGCTAAAGTGCATTAGGCGTCGTAGAAAGAAAGCGTCTAGTTCCTTTGTTACAGCTGCAGTCAGTTACCAAACACTATTTTTAAAGATAATTACGACTATCCAGAATGGCCGTTTTTGTACTAAATATACTGAACGTTCTTAACAATAAAATCAGATTGTGACTCGAAATCCAAGTGCGTTTTAGATATCTAAAACTAGTGCCCCCACGTAATATTCTCACTAGCCACCACTGTATTATTTACTATAATACGCAGTATAAATAATGCAAGGGCATCTCTGGGATCGATTTTAACGTTTTAAAAACGACACAAATCCTCAGAGCATTATCGTTTCGTTGATCATACGTCACAGTAGTAAACGATTGTATGGATTAGCAAAGGCCCGTCGGAATGTTTCCATTGGGACACGTCCCGGAAGCTATTTGAGACTAATTCATTCCCAAATAACACGGCAGAATATCCGTCTATCAGGGCATATACATACATAGTAGATATAGAAGCGCGTTTTATTTCACAGATTGAATATTTGGATTTGTTTTGAGCTTGTCCTAAATTTAAACGACTAGAATTGGACGTAATATTACGGACAAAATAGTCGTCTGTTTTAAGTAATGTTTGCGCCGTTGCATGTCGTGATAACGTGTCTTGAATTGAGATTATAATGAACGAGTGAAAAAAGTGGTTGAACTAAGTGTGTATTCCGTTTTATAAAAAGTTCCTTCGTTTGAAACAATATTTTTTTTAAAGAAATTGTAATTCAATAATATATTTTCTCCTGTTACTTTAATAGAGTCTATATTTCAAATTTCTATGTTCCTAATTACAAGAATTGAAATCAGAAACTGACAGGTTACTTTCTCAGTAAATGAAACAGAGTGCAAAAAGTATGGATACAGTTAAATATTTTAGACGATTTAGCAGAGCTCGTTGAAATTGGCAACCGTTAAAGTGGTTTTAATCTATCATCTGAGATTCTTTCAATTTTCTACCATCATTATTTGAAATAAGCTAACTTGATTTTTTTTTAATGCAGGGTGTCAAATTTAATTTTTTAAAAAGATCATTTTTCTGAATTCAGTAATGTAACACATGCCCACCTTATTTTTATTAAAAGGCAAAAAAAAAATTAAATTCAAAAATTAATTCTGGAAAATAAACTAAGTTAGCTTTGAAACTGCTGTTTTGACGATGTGTCACTGTATTTCGCCAAAATTAAACTTGTGTCAATAATTTGTTTAACAATGGTACATATAGCGAAACTGAGCGCATAGAAATTCTCATGATGGTTAGTTATGGCGACAGAAACGAAGTTTTGTGCTCAAGTGTGACTCTTTTAATGAAATTCATACAAACCGGGACCGATCTCCAGGACGACGGTTTCAAAAACCTTGCAAAGATTTCAAGAAACTGGTAGCGTTTAAAGCCGTGCAAGACCTGGGCGACCTCGCATTATTACCACGAAAAAATCTTTGAATGTTTGTTGGATGTGGTAGAAAATCCAAAAAATTCAGTACAACAGTTGGCGTTGACCACAACATGAGTAGAGGATCCATACAAAAAATAAGAAACGCGGAAAATATATCGTTTATAAAATTCACTTGCTACAAGATTAAGTGACGACGATTTTGACCGCAGAACCGAATTTTGCGCAACTATGATTGCACAGGATACATCATGGTGGTAACTTTCTTATCGAGTCTCTTCTCCTGAGTGAGTTTTTCTTGTCTAAATGGATAGTTAACCGCATACTGTCGATATTGGTTTGAAAGAAATCGCATTGGCTGGAGCAGGTTCATACGCAGGCATCGACAGAAATTAATGTTTGGTGTGGCATTATTGGTCTGATATCGTAAGTCTTTTATCATTAACGGCAATTTAACGTCTGAAGATATTTGCCAACTTTTTACAACACATATTGTTCCACGACTTAGGGAAATATTTTCAACCACGGCAATCGAAATTTGTATCCACAGAACTATATGGTTTTCAACAAACGGAGCACCTCGCTTTTGGTCGTCAAGTGGCGCGAAATATTTGGATGAAACATTTCCCGTAGATGGATAGGGCGAAGGGGGCTATGAATGCCAGCTAGGTCTCCTGATCTGTCCCCACTTGATTTTTTCTGTGGGGTTCATGTAAAAAATCGAGTTGTATTGTCAACAGACATTATACAATCGAGACCTACAAAACGTATAAGAACGAATTGCAGTATTCTTCCAAATATTTTATTGATTCTTTGGCAAAATTTTGTGTCAACGTGTTCATTATTGCCAGGAGGTAAATGGAAATCATTTCGAACATCTTTTGTAACATAACAATTTATTAAAATTCTGTTGAGCTTCTTTTGTTAAATGTGTTATTTTTTACATTATTATTATATTATTTTTTATTTTTTTGGTCAAACTTCACGCAGCAAAGAAGTAACGATAGATAAAGAAACATTTTCCAAGGCTAACAAAATTTTCATTTTTCAAAATTTTACTAGTTCGAATTTTTTTTTTTTTAAATTTTCGATTAAAATAAGATATGGATGTGTTCCATCACAGAACGCAGAAAAAAATTCTCTTTTCAAAAAATATTAAATTTAACCCTTTTTCGTTTCATTTTAAAAAAAATTCAAGTTAGCTTGTTATCCCCAGAAACAAATAAGATAGAAATTTGAAGAACATCTTAGACGATAGAATTTAAATTTTTTAACCATGTACCAAATTTCAACCAGTTTTGTTTAATAGTTTTCATAATATTTAACTGTATCCATACTTTTTAGCGACTATAGTATAATTGACTATCTTTTAAACTGCCGCTAAATCACAACATTATCTTTTACTAAACCTGCATTTACACATAGGTGCAGCTATAACAATAAAAATAAAAAAAAGAAACGCAATATGTAGCCCACTATTCTGCAGTATTGAACGCAAGGCGAGTCGCGAATCTGGGTTAAAATATTCCTCTGCGCACTGACTCACTAGCCAAACCACTTTCAAATCGGTTTCACTGGTGTCGTACAAGTTGCCACAGTAAAGACACGACATAACGTTATTTTTTGTTCACTTTTACAACGTCGGTTATATTTATTACATGCCCGGCTATCCTCCTTTGGCATTTTCGATTTCGCAGAAGCGAAACTTTCTTTCGTGATGATGGGATGATGCAAATCGCGAAAAAGTCACAACCGTGCTTTCACAATCAATTATTTTTCGATTGAAATGAGACTGATTTTTTTTTTTCTACCTTAGCGGGCTTGAAGGGAGAAACTCCTTTGATTTGTGTGTTTTTTTTTTTTTAATCGTGTTTGGATTAGTTGACCCTGTTCTACCGCTAGACACAGGGATAGGCAGACAGGAAACTAGGCTTGTTTAGCTGCAGTTGGTGAAACTGGTTTTCGATGTGGAGTGGAACGGGTTCTCCTTATGACATTATAATAAAAATATTCAAGCCTATAAAACTCGGATGAATTATTTAATAGCGCGTTTATATTTATAAGGATTCGAAAGGAATGTTAGAATCCATTTAGAAATTAAAATATTCTGGAAATCTCTCAACTTAAACACGATTTTATTGTCTGTATGTATATGTATCTATATTATATAATAACTTATACATGTATCAGAGGTATTGCACAATGCACTTTCTTTTTCCTTGATGACATTTAGTAAAGCATAAACAAATCTTGTCATACACTTACATATGTAAAAGGCAGCATAAGTGCATCTAAATAACTGAAAATATATCTACGGTCTTTAAAAATTATAATATCTAAATAAAATCCACTGAAAGAAATTGCATAAAATCAAAAGTTTTTTCATTTTCTATATGGCCAACATGATTTGGTGTTTTCTTGAAAAGGAATATAATTTTTTCTATTTTGCGTTCATAAAAACGCAATTGTAACACGCTTTTGCGTATCGAAAAGTGCTTCATTGTGATACGCCTTTTTTTCATTTTATAGGTTGGTGTATTGAATACATTATGACAGAAAGCAAATTGACGTTTAATGCTATGTAATTGTAAATACTTAATCAAAAATTCTATACAAAATTTAGTTTACGTTGTTATTGTTATTAACGTGGATTACTGTATACATTTACATGACGGAACAAGTATCTTGAGCATGTATTGTTTTGCCAGGCAAATTCTTCGTAACAAAGTTTTGCTGAGTTATGTTATTGGCTTTAATGGTAGACTCTTGTGATTGAGAATCATTCGATGAGTATAACTCTTAGAATGACCAGATGTACTGGTCCTGATAAGTTGTGCCTACAGCCACTTTACTTTTTTATAGATGTTTCGATGTAACCCTCAGCTGCGGCAGATGCTTCCATCCACCATGACGTTTTTAGTCAGCAAATCACTGCCTGCGTGTCTGCTAAGTGTGTAGCACTAGAACGTCTAAAGCAATGTCCAGTATAAAGCTCTGAATGTGGTGAATTTAGAAAATCAGTTATTAATTTAGGCATTTTTGCCAATCGTATTATTCCAATCGGGCACGATATACAATAACGCATTGCGATATGTAAGGAGAATCTTGAGTGATTAATATTTTTTGGTCGAGGGCGACATATTGTTTAATTAAAGTAATCCATCTTTCATCCGTAATTGCAAAAACTCTTACGATATTATTTTTTGTTTTAGGTACTGTCACCAAAATAAATATCACTTTAAATTCTAAGGTCATGTTGGACATATTTGTTTATTCATCTCGTCTACAGGCACCTGTGTAACCATTATTAAATCGATCTAAAATTAAATCCATTACATAAAAATTTACATTTTGCAAATAATATCGTACCTTTATTGCTAAATCGATGCGTCCGAACCTGTCTTCTATAAATTTATTAATATCTTCAGTCATAAAAATTTAGATTTCTTAGGCCTCGTTCCCTCAGAGAATCGTTTTAAATAGCTTGTAATTTAATATTTTGATATGTCTGTATTTTTATAATGGAAAAGCAAGAACGAAGCATGGAATACATAGACCATAGGTAGAAGATTGTCTTATTTTTACCTTGTAATTCAAAATTATTGCCAATAAAATGTTTCAGATATTGTGTTGACATTTTCTTGTACAGCCCATAGTTCAATTGATGGTAGCCTTTTTCAGTATACCGCTTTTGATTTTTGGTATAATTTATGACGGCGTTATCCGCAATTTCACGCAGTTGTGGGTGGCGTTTACAAGATAAATTTGTCTCAGTATCATCTCTTTTTTACAGTTTACAGAGACTATATTATGAAATATATTGTTAAACAATTTATAATAGCCGAATTTGAATTTTTGAATCGTTCAAATGTTAATCGTATGTCAATGTGACCAACTTCATATAAAATAAAACTCAACATTTTTAATGAGATTTTTTATTAAGTATTTATTATCAATTTATAATGCAAAATAGAAAAAATAGTATAAGGACTCGTTTCATAAGGCTTTTTGTCGCACTCGTTCATTAGAAAACTCGCCTGCGGCTCGTTTTCTAAACTTGAACTCGTGCGACAAAATCATGCCTTATGAAACTCGTACTTTAATATACTATTAAATTCGCGCATTTCTTCGGAAATAATATATTTTTCGTGGAAACAGTTTATTCTTTTAAGTGAAAGATATTGATAGTTGTTGATTCAAGTTCTCTTTATTTTGAACTTGAAAACTATGCAGATTGGCAGAAAACCGTAAGCATTTTGATTCAAAAGGTTTTTTCTTCTTTTATAACATTTGTTCATTTTAGACTTAAGCGTAAACACAACAAAATGCCGTGATCATTTTTAATTGAAATAAAAATGAATTATCTCCAAAAACCCATGCACTAAGAAAGGATTTGCCGTTAGAATGTTGTAAATTCTAGTAGTATTGGCAGTTGGTTGCAGTGACCATCCTAAAAGCACTCTCGTATGCCGTTAAAGAAATCGTCCTTTCAATAGCGATGACTCCTATCAGATATTGTTCTGGTAAATATACCAGATTAGTATGTTACGATCGTAGTTTCCAGCCTATTTTATGCGAAATATTATCTGTTACTGGAATGAAATAGGAGATGCGCCATCTATGTGACAATTTCTTTACTACACATAAGTATATCTGCTCATCTGCTGTACTATATGGGGAGAAAACTGCTATACGAAAATAAAATGCGATATTTATTTTTACTTCAATGTGAATATTTAGTTAAATTAATAAATACTGCGCTATAGCTTCAAATAAATCTACTAACCAAATTATTTGTTTGATTGAATACAGGAATATTTTTAATATTCCTAAATCAAGTAATAATTTAGTAACTGTAACCAAATGCATGAAAAATGGTTGAAAACAACAAATCGTTTTTTCCATGTATAACAGTTTTAAAACCTTCAAACACTATATACTGCTGTAAAGTTTCTTAGCTTATAAATAAATCAGCATTAACTGAAAAGTTCCAATTATCTCTGAAATTTCTTTAACCTCACGCGAAAAATATTCACTTTTGTTCATTATTGTTTGTGTATCTGAGACTTAATGCATGTGGGAACATAAATAAAACTAAAATACTTCCGCGTAAAAAAGCACTCAGCTTGAATACAGGTGCTTGCATTTTCCGTTAAAAGGAAAAAAAGTTTTAAATCAATGTATACATGCATGTCCACGCAAATAAACCAAAACGTCCGGCTTTTTTATTTAAAATACTGTTTTTAATTCAATAATAATTTGTTTTCTATTTATTAAAATTAATGACGTCAATTACTTATAAATGTATGCTTGACTTATTTACATATACGCACTTACAATTTCAAAATTATTTATTTAAACGACTATTTTAATAATTTTTGATAAATTTTTTTTCTAAAGATTTAGGTTTCTAATTAAATGTTTTTGTTTCCAATTTAAAGCAATATATAAATAAATTTGTAAATAAAAATAGCAAGGAAAACATGATTAATTTAAAAATAAATTTGACTGAAATGACATATTTTTTATATCTAACTATTTTTTTCCAAAGTCTAAATATTTTTCAGTGTAATATAAAGAATAATTTTCAAAAGATTAAATAACACTAAATCATCGAGAAGAAAATTATTCAAAAACGTTATAAAATATCAAAGTTAAAATAACTATACCTGTAGAAGGCAACGTTTTCATAAATATTAATTATACAAATAGTGTGTCAAGTTTAACCAAAGCAAATTAATATTAATTTTGAATAATTTCCATAATTTGAAATTATATATTTGTCGATCGACTGTCAATGCTACAATAACTGAAATAAATAAAAGTTTTGATGTACCAAGCTTCTAATTAATTCGCAAACTCCGTCATAACTCCTCCTTGAATTGTTTTAAACTATTTCATCGTATTTGATACTATTATTTAACCTTCGCTTAACTGCCGTTAAATGCATACGTGGCCACTTATCACATCTTTACTGCTAAATTAGACCAATTACGGTCTAATGCAAACATGGCACATACTTATACATATCTGGCCTCTATATACACAATACAGACCTTATATGTCACGTTAAAAATCTAATATTAGGTATGTCTGTAAGATATTGTACGTAATTAGAACTTGCAGGAAAACCACTTACGGACGTGCAAACAGTGGGTTTTAATTTGCTGCTTGATTGAAGTGAAATAACGAAGTGGTTCGCAATTGTAAACGTTCTTAATTACAGGAAACTGTAATTTTCGTAAATATGAAGTACTCAGAAATGGTTATTGTTGGCAATGTTTTGGGAGAATAAGAATTCTTGGAAAGAAAGAGAGAATAGAAAAAAAATATCATTATTGTTTAAGCATATTGTTTTAGTTATTTTAAAGGTTTTAAAGTCGTATTAAATATCTTTAAAATCCTTTATAGAAAATAGCATGTAAGAAATTCTGAAAACTACATTGTTTTTTGATGGATTCATTCCAATATCTCTAATATGACTATTTTGATTTTTAATAAAGGCTTTTCGATGGCGAGGATTCGATGACTGTATTTATATCCGAATCAGACTTTCCGCTTTAGTAGGAAATGATGTTAACTTTTCTATTTTAAATGAAATACTGAATAGTAAAACCCTGCTTCAGTAGTTACAATATTAAAGTTTAACACCCCTATGTTTAATAACCACAAAGATATTTATTTTGTTTTAAATTTATATTATGTTTAGTTATCCAAGGAATTAAAATTGCATACTTGACTTAAGCCGTCAGAATTAATTTTGTAATAGTCCAAATATTAATAATGGTTCAATTAACTGAAAAAGAACGTATTGAAATTTTAATGATGATTGGGTTTGGGCGTGAAAAACTATGCGATTTATTTAATAATAATTTGCACCAAAATCGTCATCCACACGATCTGTCGTTGGAAAAACTTTGAAAAGGTTCAACTTAATCTGAAATGTTAGAAATTTACCGAAAAACGGACGATCAAAAGTCGTGACTAATGAAGTTATTGCTCAAGATATTGTTATAGCATTAGAGGAATTTCCAAAGTAAGAAATAAACAAAAAAATCACAGGAAACTGTAAATTTTAAATCTCACTAATAGGTGGATTTTAGAACATATTCAATGTACTTTTTTTATTTACATCGATGGAATTATTAAGTAATATTTCTTTAGGTTAAAAATTATAGAAAATTGTAATTTTAATTTTTTTTCCTTATGTTAGCCTTCTGAGTGTTCAGTTTTCTTTTATTGTTAATTTTGATTATAATTTTAAATAATAATTTTAAAAACATAAATCAAATATTTTTTTTTAAATTATTTTTAATAAATTTATAATTAGAAATATTTGATCTAAGAATTGCAGAAACCTGTAATTTCTTTTATTTTTCAAAGCCTAAATTTTAAGCTATTTCATGATGATTCCTGATAATTTTTTCTTAGACCTATATTAATTTATTTATTAATATTTTATATTAATTAACATAATTTTTTTAACAAATTAGATTTTTTTTAATTACAGTACATGGATTATACCGAGCTAATTAAATATGTATTTTTAACATTAAGAAATATTTTTTATGTTGATTTTAAAATCTATTGTCATTAATTCCGTTATTAAGCAAATTTTTACCGAAAAAAATACACATGAAAAAAATACAGTAAACCATAAATTTTGAATCTCACTAACACTTGGATTTTAGAACATATTCAATGTCAATTTTTTACTTTCATCGATGTTATTAATTAAGTAATATTTTGTTAGTTCAAAATTACAGAAAACTGCAATATTTTTATTTTTTTCCTTATGTCATTCTTTCGAGAATTTGTCATTTTTAATTTGTATCATTCATAATTTAAATGGAACTACTGTAAGAATTTCTACAGGAAGAAGTTGTAGGAATATATAATTCGCAACATCCAAATTTTTTAAATTAGTATTTTCAGTGCTAAAACTATTTTTTTTTTTTGAATTTTTAAATGATCATTCGAAAAAGATACACATTTTTGTTATTCGTAAGGCCATTATTTTGATTTACATTGTTTTTTAGAATTATTTTTAATAAACTAGAATTATAATTGACGAAATATTTGATCTAAAAGTTGCAGAAACCTGTATTTTGGATTTTCTAAATCGTAAAATTTTATCAAAATTGATAATCCTTTCTTTTACCTATATTAATATAACGTATTTAATAAAGTGGGCTTTTTTTATTAGAAATTATTGAAAATTGAAATCTTAAATTTGTTGTATTATTAAACTATAGATTTTGAATCTCACTAACAGTTGGGTTTTGGAACATATTCAATATCAATTTTTTTTACATTGATGTAAGTAATATTTTGTTAGTTAAAAATTACAGAATTCTGTAATATTTTTATTTATTTCTCCGCATTTTATCCTTACGAGAGTTTATTTCTTATTTTTCTGTATACATAATTTAGATGGAGCTACTGCAAGAATTTCTACAGAAAAAGATGGTGGAAACTATAGGTTTGAATATTCGAAGTCGTTAAATTTTGAATGGTTATTCAAAAAAAATAGATACTTTTTTTGTTAAAATCTTTATTTTGATTTAAGTTTTTTAAATTATTTTTAATAAATTGAATTTATAATTATGTATTGAAATATTTTATCTAAGAATTGCAGAAACCTGTAATTTTGAATTTTCTAAATCGCTAAATTTTGCAAAACTGATAAACTTTTTTTTTTACCTGACGTATTTAATAAATATATAATTATCCATGCTGTCCTACTTATTGTTAGTATCAAATTGGAAATTTTGAAATAATAAAAAAAAATAGTGATGTAGGGTACATTTTTTTATTATTTCGCCATTTTCAAATACATAATCGTATTTTTTTTTATTAAAAATCGTTGAAAACTGAATTTTTTTTCTTTTAATCACATTTATATTTATATTAATAATTCCGTTATTAAGCAACTTTTATCAAATTTCTATAGAAAAATAAGACACATAAAAAATTACAGGACACTGTAAATGAAATTGAATCTTACTAATAGTTGGATTTTAGAACATACTTAGGACTTAATTTTTATTAAATCGGTGAAATTAAATAAATAATATTTTTTAGGTTAAAAATTACAGAAAACAATTTTTTTCCCATGTTTTATTATATATAATTTAAATGGAACTACTGCAACAATTTCTATAAAGAAAGAGTAGAATATTTTTGAATTCTTGAAATTGTAAAATTTTAAGTTTTTTTTCAAATTGATAATAATTTTTTTACCAAGATTAATATGACGTATTTAATAAATCTGTAATCATTATAAATATTTGAAAACTGAATTTTTTTTTAAATTTTATTACATATATGGATTACACTGAGTTAATAGTTTAATATTTTCTGTTATATTTTAAATTTATTATATTACATTAATAACACAGTTATTAAGCAGCTTTAATCAAACTTTACAAAGAAAAATACACATAAAAAAATAAATTATATGAAACTCCGAATTTTGAATCTCACCAATAATCCGATTTTAAATATTTTTTAATAATTAATTTTTTATTTACATCAATGGAATTAATTAAATAATATCTTTTTACATTAAAAAATACAGACAACTGTATTTTTTTTTAAATTTTTCCTTAAGTTATCATTTTGAGAGTTCACGTATTTATTTTATCAAATAGTTTTCTTAACTTACAAAACATTATTGTTATATCACTATAAATTCCTCCAAAAATAAATATGAAAATTACAGGAAACTGTAATTTGGAGCTTTCAAAACGTAATCTTGTCGTATCAAACTTAAAATTTTACATCTATCCTACCTCTGAGTACGTCAGCTGGAATCAGACGTTTGTACGTCTTCGGCCTGTCCTTGTCGTCCTTCTTCTTGTCTTCAGCGAAGCAGATGGCAAGGACCACAGCTAACACAAAGATGACCTTCATCCTGTTCTAAAACTCCTTTACCGAGGTGCAGAGAAAGAGAGAGGATTGGATTTCTTGCGTACCGCAGCTGAATTCCGCTAACCGACTGTTTGTAGTGGCACTACTGTCCGACTGAGCCATCGACACTTCTACTAGGGTTTTATATAGCTTCAGTGGGTGCCACTGCGGTGATTGTCGATGGTGGGGTCGATGGATGTTCCTTTCCGAAACGGATTTCTTGCGACTATCACATATCGATGGAGAGGAAAGTCTTCGTTTGTTATTTTCCTTCGTTTTTCATGCGTGAGAGTTTTATGTTTTTTTTTTTTTTTGTGTTTGGAAGTTGCAAGTTTGCAGCGAGAATATTCCAGATATTTTTTTTTACTAAATTCTTTTTATGACCTATTTTTTTCGTCAAACTTGTCATGTGTGCTGGGTGTTTAGTCATTTGAACTTTAAAAATGCCTTTCTTCTCGTGTAGTGTTGCATTGACAACAGTAAAATATCACTGAGGGACTGGTTTTTCGAACAAGTCACATTGGTATATAGTTTAACTAAAGTAACGTAGGCGACAAGGTTATGAACGACAGGAAGTACTTTCAGAAAAGATCTTTGCTAAGCGATATCACCCAGAGTTATAAATTATATATAAAAAAAATCTACTCCTTCAAATCAACTTGTTAAAAAAAACATTATGGATATTCCTTTATGAATAACTGTTATAGATTTTATAAAATACAGGGTGTTTCCGATTACCTTGGTCAAACTTTAGGGGCGCGTTCTACTCACTTCAAAATAATCATAAAAGTTCATTCAAAAATTTTTTTAGAAAAAGCTCCCTTAAATAGTTGTGGTGGTTTTTCACTATTATTAATAATTTCACAAATTATGAAATATAACTTTATTATTGTTTTTATGATTGAACCAACCACACTGAGAGAAATATCCTTTTAATTTAAAAGGAATTGCATTAAACCAAAAGTTTTTGTGTTTTCTATATAGCCAACATGATTTGTTGCTTCCTTGAAAAGAAATATAATTTTAAACTCATATTTTTCGTTGAAACAGTATAATAATAATAATAATATAAATTTATTGCTACTTGGATAATACAAGTACAAACGTCTTACAATATCTTACACATAATTTTCGTTCGTATATTCTTCTATAGAGTAGGGTTCTAAACGTACTAATAGAAGGTGTACAGCTTTCTTAAATCTATTAACATTAGTAATTTCTTTAATACATGGAGGTAATTTATTATAAAACTTTAAACATCTATATTGAAGTTCTCTTTCTGTTACAGACAAGTGATGTTTGGGGTAACAGTAATCGCTCCTGTTTCTAGTTATATAACTATGCGAAAAAATAAAATCTTTGAAAAGGTGTTTATTCTTCATTAAAAAAGCTAAAGTATCAGATATAAGCATTGCATATACGGTTAATATGTTGTTATCTCTAAATAGGCCTCTACATGAGGAGTTGAACTGTAACCTTAACATAAATCTGAGTACTCTCTTTTGATATACAAAAACACGGTGTAAGTCGCTGCTGCTATCCCAAAATATCAAACCATATTTTAAAACAGGGTAACACATTCCATCCTAATGACGTCGTCATCAACTAGCTCGCGTAAATTGCGGATGCAATAGGAAAAGGAGCTGACTTTACTGCAAACTATATCTATATGGTTTTTCCACTTGAGGCACTCGTCAACAACCAGCCCGAGAATACGAGCAGTTTTTTGCACCGAATATTCATGGTTGTTTATATTTAAGGATTCGGGATAATCTATGTTTCTGATTTTAAATAATATAATGTTAGTTTTTTTATGATTGATATTTAGGTGATTATTATTTAACCATTCCTCCAAGTGTGCGACATACCTGGAACAGCTGTCGACGAGGGCATCCAGCGTATTGCCACTAGCAACAAAAGAAATATCATCGGCATAGTTTATTGTGGATATAGAAGAATCTATTGATGCAGAAACCTCAACATTATAAACATCATTGAAATAAATAATAAAAAGCAAAGGTCCCAAGATACTCCCTTGAGGTACGCCCTACTTAAAGTGATACTATTCGATCTCACTTGATAACCGTTTGGTCCAACTGTGACAGTCTGCCTTCTATCGCTCAAATACGATGCAAGCCATGACAAGGGTGTGCCCCTAACACCATACAATTCCAGCTTTCGGATAAGAATCTCTATTATTTTAAGTGAAAGATATTGGTAGATAATTCAAGTCCTCTTTATTTTGAACTTGAAAACTATGTAGATTGGCAGAAAACCGTAAGCATTTTGATTCAAGAAGTTTTTCCTTTTCTTATAACATTTATTCATTTTAGATACTTAAGCATAAACACAACAAAATGCCGTGATCATTTTCGATCGAAATAAAAATGAATTATCTCCAAAAACCCATGCACTAAGAAAGGATTTGCCGTTGGAATTTTGTAAATCCTAGTAGTATTGGGGAAGTTGGTCGCAGTGACCATCCTCCTAAGCACTCTAGTGTGCTGTTAAAGAAAATCGGCCTGTCAATGGCGATGACTCCTATCAGATATTGTTCTGGTAAATATACCAGATTGGTATGTTACGATCGTAGTTTCCAGTCTATTTTGTGCGAAATATTATCTATTACTGGAATGAAATAGGAGATGCGCCATCTATGCGATAATTTCTCTACTACACATAAATATATCTGCTCATCTGCTGTACTATATGGGAGAAAACTGCTATACGAAAATAAAATGCGATATTTATTTTTACTTCCATGTAAATATTTAGTTAAATTAATAAATACTGCGCTAGCTTCAAATAAATCTACTAACCAAATTATTTGTTTGATTGAATACAGGAATATTTTTAATATTCCTAATTCAAGTAATAATTTAGTAACTGTAAGCAAATGCGTGAAAAATGGTTCAAAACAACAAGATCGTTTTTCCCATGTATAACAGCTTTAAAACCTTCAAACATTATATACTACTGTAAAGTTCCTTGGCTTATAAGTAAATCAGCATTAACTGAAAGGATTCCAATTTTCTCTGAAATTTCTTTAAGACCGCGCGAAAAATATTGACTTTTGTTCATTATTGTTTGTGTATCTGATACTTATGCACGTGGGGAACATGAATAAAACTAAAATATTTCCGCGTAAAAAAAGCACTCAGCTTGAATACAGGTGCTTGCAATTTCCGTTAAAAGGCAAAAGTTTTAAATCAATGTATACACGCGTGTCCATGCAAATAAACCAAAACGTCCGGCTTTTTTATCTAAAATACTGTTTATAATTCAATAATACTTAAAAGAAACTAAAATATGTTGTTAAATATATACATAATAATAACAATATAATATGTAATGTGTATTGTCTTACTTAAACAGAAGTTAGAAAGACATTATAAAATATTAATCAAAACTAAGGTGCATTCCATTTAATTGCGGTTACTTTTCGTCGAAAAGCATGTACTTAAGAAAAAAATAATCTTCCGGCAAAACAGCACGCTACTTTCAATTAAAATAAACCCTTTTCTGAGAAAAAGTATTCTTTTCGTTGAACATGATAAAAACCAAAAATTATAAAACTTTTCATTTAATGCAATCTCTTTTCTCAGTGCATTTTTAAATCAATTACATGATGATGAACTCCGCGAGCGATATTTCCAGCAAGATGATACAACATCCCATAAGACAGTGTAAACGATAGAATTATTGCATGAATTATTTGATCTCCAGATTTGATAATTAGGGATTATTTCATTTATCCACACCTAAAAATAGAGTATTTACAAATCGTCCTCATACAATCGAAGAACTTACTGAAAAGTTATGCGAAATGTCTGTTAGGAAATTTAACCATATAATTTAAAGAATGCGTTGCATAACAAGAAACGAAAATTGGCATTATGCATAGAAGATGAAGAAGTTCACTTTGAACAATTATTATAGGTATTTTGAGCTAATCTGTCAATGGTATAACATAACCTGCATCACACACACGCCATAGAAAGTCAACTTACACGTTTTTAAACTTAAGTTGTCCATGATCTACTAACTAGAGGGTAGAAATATTTGATCATACGGTATTTTTACAAATTTGGATCCAACTTGAGTAAGAAGGAGACTGTAGCATACCATATCACCACCTGGACTATCCAAGTTAGCTGCGAAAAGTTTTTGAAAACATAAGATAAATTGACATTAATTGTCAAAGTGTCACTCGGGCGTCTTGTCTAACTTTTTTTTTTTTAATACAATAAAAGTATTGTTTGTTCTTTTCTCAAGTGAATACATAAATATAGTTTCTGTTGTGTCGTGTTTTACCTCTTTACAAAATTTAATAATACATAGGCGTTTTATTATATCGTTATATAATAGAATAGTTTGCATAATTCTATTCAGCAGATTTCTTGATATATATATGTTACACATGTATGTGACTATAAAATCAGATTCATTTGCATGCATATGCAAAAGAAACAAAAACATTATTTACATTTCTATATGCATACAGGAATATTCCAACGTTTTAAGGCTTCCCTAATCAGTTATGAGAACATACCGTTATGCAAGCAAGAAACAGAAACAAGAACGAAGTACTGGTACATATAACAATGCATAACAACGTAAACAACAGCTGAAACATTATCAAAATACCGGTTACAGGCTTCCAATCAGTCTGTGCCTCCATTACTTCTAATTATGCATTACCGGAAAACCAAAAACAGAACATGCGTATACTGTAGTACAAATTATAAACAGGGACACCATAATTTTTAAGAATCTCACTTGCAACTTGTGGTTAGCAGATGTTTTTTTTTAGAAGATAATTATTTACGCTTTGCAGATATCACAGACAGACCAAAAAAAACTGATGCTTATTGCAATTTTTGTTAATCTTGGTAAATATCCTATTTCGACACAAAATGGTGCATGTATGTACCAGAAAAATATTTCTTATTTCCATTCTAGTTCCTTTTTCGGTAACGTTCTTAAATAGAACGAATTATAATTCAAATCAAGCGTATTTGACAATCCTCTAATGTCAGAAACAAGGTTAGAGAGAACTGGTATGAGTCACAGACACATTGAAACCACAAATTTGAATCGGTGACTAACAAGTACAAGTTTCTATGCATAATGGTATATACAGTCGTTTAAATCATAAAAAGGACAGTTTTATAAATTATAGCAATTAAATCTTTTTTTTAATAGACTCTTAAGTTTGAAGAAGGTAATATACAAGGTGTATCAAATAAAAAAGTAAATTTTGCTTGGATGTTAACTACACGACATATAAAGCACAAACCCACCAAAACCGGATTTCATCATTAAAGAATAAAAAAAAGTAAAATTTAGAGCCGAAAATTCTTTAGTCCGGGCCTGATGCAAGGAAACGTCATGTTAAGTGCCCGCTAAACGTGATATTATGTATAAATACATTGCACTCATTTAGTATTATTCTTAATGGTATGCTGTAAGTTCATTTAACGTCATTCTGAATAAATAAAGGCCAATCGGCCAGTGTGCCCTTGTAAAAATAGCAAAACCGAGGCATTTCAAATTTCTACTTTTTCTAAAATAAATATTCCTTTTTTGTTAAGAGCATTCTACGTAAGTCTACAAAGTATTATTTTTAATATCCTGTTAAGACGTTCGAGTTTCACCGGATATGCGGCTTCAGTAGTTACAAAAAACGTAAATATTTTTCTTTTGCTTTGTCGAATCGAGAGTTAGTTGTTAATAAACGGTACCACATGAATCTGAGTTATTTATTTTGGATTTATTTAATCATATAACGCAAAATGAATTGAGTAGAATTACACAGAAATAAATGTAGATACAGAAAATTTGCAAACACGCCTTTTTACTATGATGTCGCGCGAAAATGAATCTATACATTTCCGCGCTTTTGCCGATGCATCAAGTTTCGATTTCTTTATATGAAATCATGAGGTCCTGAAAAGGATCGTTTTTTCGAGACGGGAAGGATTTAAATAAAATGTTCGAAGTGGCTTGCACTCCAAGCGGCGATCCACACAAAACTAACAGCGGTAATGGCTGAATGATGGTGGTATGTGGAGGTATACTCGGGACAGCATTTAGGTTGGGCACAGGTGCGGCTCTAGGCCACGGCATTTATAAAATATTTTTTTTCTCGTTAATGCTTACAGATAGACCCCCTGTGCATTAAGACTTTTTGATCGTATATCATTACAGCTGCTACATATTATTATATTTATCTCTTTATCTGATACACCCTGTAGAGTGTGTGGTATTTAGGATAATGACACTCTGCATTTTCTTTACTCGAGGGAGTACAGATTTGATTTTTTGCACATTTTTTTATAGAGGTTGATGAGTCACATTTTTTTGAGATACTGAACTTTATGTATTCAATTTTTTTTGGGGTGCCCATTTCATTCTATATTTATTTTGGGGATGTCGGTAACTTTTATTAATTTAAACTATCTTTACGTTTCGAATTTTTTTTTATTCCTATTTTAAAAACGCTGTTGTTGAACTGTTTAATTTGTTTATATGTATATACATACTATTGTGATTTTTATAAAGGATTGCCTGGCTAATATTTTACTTAATAACAAACGTAATTTATTTTTAAACTGCCTTTTTTTACAGATTCCTGTTCTATGTTAGATAATATTAAAAGATACAATCCCCCTTCAGTAGATGGCAAAGAGCTTATGCATATCTTCGGTTTTAGCCATTGTAGGTCATGCGCATTAGTAACCTCTCCTCTTATCAAGCAATGAGTAGTATTAACTATAAATAACATTATATTATACAAGTTATTGATTTATAAGACACATCACGTGCAGCCTCCTCCATTACCTAGTTACTACTGCTGATATAACATATCAAGTAATGAGTAGTTATATTATTTTAGCAGTAGTAACTAGGTAGTCGAGAAGGCTGCACGCGATGTGTCTTATAAATCAATATAAAGCTATTTATAGTTAATTTCATGCTTTGATGATGAGCCGCTATCAAGCAGAGTAGCGAGTGTGTTTTTTTTTGATCGTTGTTGACAGTTAGCAAAATAAGTTTGACGTGACAGTTTTTCGTTTATATCTGTAATATGAATTATTATTTCTTAACTGTAATAAAGGTAGCATCCGCCTGATAATTTATTATTATTATTATATCACCTTCGAACCGACGATTCCACTTACAGAATAAGATATAAGACTTTTACTTTGTTTAATATTAAATTTATAGTTTAATTTTAATCATTTAATCTATTGCCAGGTTTTATATTAATAAAAACAGTGTAAATATGGATAACATGCATAATTTATTGTATAATAATTCATTAAATATATTTAAGGAGCACTCTTACTCAAGGTGAGTACACTTATTTGCAATATTTAAATCAAATATTAACTACTATCAGTATATTTTGGATTATGAAAATTTAATTTTAAACAAAAACAACATTCAAATTTCCCGCTATTTCACACAATGGATCTCACTAACAATGCCTACCAACTTATACATATTAAAATCTCAATTTAAACTTTCGTTTATAATTATATAGATAGTCTCAAAGCATACGAAATAATAAATAGTTATTTACACAGAAATTTAAACAATATTTATAAAAAATACATCCAACATCAAGTAGTTGACACCCCCAAAATATTTCAGAATGGAGTTTCCTCGCAGGGACAAACCAAACATGTTACAGGGAAATGATCCACATAAAGAATAGGTCGTACCTATTCTTCATGTGGATCATTTCCCTGTAACATCGAGGGACATCACATCAGAGCATAGTAATGTTCTTCCAAGTATCCAAAGTATATTGTAATATTCAAAACTGCAAAGATATATATAATTCTACAAGAGAAAAGGTACCAAAGTATGTTAATTCAAGCGAATTTCTTCTAATGGTGAAAAATCTTGACGTTTCTTCTATAGAAGCCCAATGGTAAATACAAAATTCACATAGAAGATCCCTTTCAATTGCGAAAAGATTACGGAAATATGTTTTAATTTATTTGAATTCACCAAAAATAAAACATTTTTAAAGGAAAATTTTTATCAATACCTTGTCTCCATGGATCTCCAGTCATATATTTCATACCAGCTACATGAGACTTCACCCCTTTGAACTAGTAGCCACACCAAGGAAAATGCATTAAAATCATACAGCTGCCGAACGATGAACTATTACCACGGCTGCGATGAAAATTAACTAACACCCAATATATACTGGATTTACAAGCAGGTGTGTACACAAAATAATAATTATATTCATTATTAGTAAAATTCATTATGTATTCCATAATAATCCTACAATTTCAAAGGATTACATTAACTGATATTATGAATTTGAAAATAATTAGTTGTTCACCTTTAATATTGGGTTCAGATTGTACTAAAAAGTACTTGTTTAAAAATTATTTATTATTTGAATTCCATATACTGAATTTTATGACAAATTATTCCTTTTTATTAGTATTTTTGTCTGTGATACGGAATGAATTACAAGTAATTACAACAGATTAGCAAATTTTATGTTGCCATTTCATAAATGTTAATGTTGTGGATTTTGTTTGTATTTATGGGTTATGGCCTATTTATATAAAAGTCGATTGAATAATATTGAATGCGAAGCAAAAGCAGACCTGTTTGCGAAATTGTAGTAGCCTGTTTTAAATCAACATTTCAGTTTAACTTGTCAAAAAATATGATTCATTAATCGCTATGACTGAGCAAAAAAATCAAGCCTGTACTCTGCAAATAGATAAAATACAAGGGTGTCTTTCTTCTAAATGCGACACAGTGTAGAAGATGGTTGAAGAATTTGCCAGGAATAGATGTAGTATGTATAAAGTTGTATTTACGTCGATTGGATAAGATTGATATAGCAATCGGAAAATTTTATTTCACATAAGATTACCTTGGCATCAATTATCGAAAATATGAAACATTAATGCTAAGTGTGTATGCATATAAATACAAAATTTAGATGGGGATTTCTGGTAAACGCTTTGAAATCACCATGTGCTAATGAATGAATAAGTTTTGTATGTATACAAAGAGTGTAGAAATTGTAAAAATTTGTAATGTCGCGAATGTTCAAAATATCCCTTATTAGAAGTTTGACATTGGTGGCCATGAGTGTAAACACTTTGGGTCGAATATTGAATTTCATGTTTCATTTTATTTGAATTGTTTGGCCTATTAAGATAGATCCTCATTGCCAAATGACCTCACAGAAGGAAATCCAGATATTATTGGAAGAAGGCATGTTTTGACATTTTGCGCTAAAGAAATGAGGAGGTCTGGATGCTATTTTTTTTATATATATATGGGGGCATCAAGATTGTCTTGGAAAAAGATTGGTCAAAAGTGAAACCGAATTGTAGCGTAAACACTGTAGGTATTTATATCTTCAGCCAAATTTTCGTTAATGAAATAGGGATTCAGGAGATGATTTGCTACTATTCCAATCACAAACATATATTTTGGCCTGACGTTCGTTAAATAGGTATTTCATGAGTTTAACGAGCATGCTCTTTTAGACTAACACCTGTAGCTATGAAAATAACAAATTCTTACATTTAATCACATCTGCAATATCATTTATAATTATAAAAAATAAAATTGGTCCATGATCAGATCCTTGTAGTATCCCAGATGTAGGTAAAAATACATTAGCTCTAACATTAAGATATTCAACGTATTGTCTCAATTAATTAAGTAAGATATGCTAAAGTACTCTGAAGATCGGTTTCAAATTTTCCCATAAAGAGCTTAGCTATGAAGGGAGATAAGCTGTTACCCATTGCTGTTCCTTCAGTTTGTTGGTAAAAGGTACCATCGATTTGAAAAAAAAATTGTTTCGTGCAGAGCTTCGCCAAAGAAATAAAGCTATCAATTTCATTACTACCCAACTGATTACCTTTGAAGAAATCTTCTAAGTAATAAATCAACGGAAACACTGGGAAACAGTGACCTCACATCAAACGAAACTGAAACTTCATTGTCAGTAAGTTCAATGTTTTTAATCTTTTCAATAAACGCGTATGAATTTTTAACTGCTAAATCTGGGGGTTGCACAGGTAAGTGATTAAATTTGTCAGATAGCCATTTGGACAATAAACAAGTTGGACTATTGATATTGGAGACAGTGTGGGTCTCATGCTCTTCCCTGATTTATGTAGCTTAGGTATTAATTTGATACAGTTAGTCTATATCTTAAGTTAGTATCCTACAGTTCAGTGCATCTGCTGATGATGATAGCTTTGCTATTGAAACGTACGTCCAGTTTACTGCAGTTTGTGGTGAGGGGTCTAATAGAAGAAGTTTGCAGTATGTCCATTGACTTTTTTAAGAGATATGATTGTGTCAAACCACTCTATTGTCCTTCATAAACTAGCACGATACGGGATACACGAGATTACACAGTTGGTTCAACTCTTTTTTAAGTGATAGATGCCATAACATTAAGTCTACCCCGGTATTGTGTAACCTCGGGGTGCACCAAGGATCGTTGTTAGGGCCTACACCTTTTTTTGATTTATATTAACGATTTTCCTCAATACCTTTTATCATCTCTTAGTTTACTTATTTATGCAGACGATATTAATTTTGTTCTTTCTAGTGTCAACTTGAATGATGTGGTTGATTTGGCCACTGCAACTTTCGTGTCTATACACAGGTGTCATTGAATAAACTAATCCTTAACATAGAAAAAATCAATATATTTTATTTAACAATAATAATGAATATAAACTAAATAGTTTGTTTTTAAACACTACTTTCTTCATATTTGTACTTTCGGCTAAAGTTTTTAGAATCACTTTTAATGAAAATTTGGAAATTGGAATGTCCATGTTGATAATGTATGCAATTGTCTTTCTACCATATGTTATGCATTACTTAATTTATGTAGGTCTTGCAGTATGTATGTAGGCTGGTATGAATCTTGTCGCTTGGTATTTAAAAACGATAAATGTTTAACTTTTTATTTATATATATATATATATATATATATATATAAATATATAAATCTATATATATAAATATATAAATCATATATATATTATATATATATATATAAATTCTATATATATATATATAATATATATATAATATATAATATATATAGAAAAATACATACAAATGTCGCTATTGACAGACATCGATGTTTCGCCTTTTCAAGCTCGTCAGTGCCAATTTTTGCGACATTTGTATGTACCGCACAAGCGTATATATAGCCACTAGATGTAATTAATACTATATGAGTGTGAGATGTTAGCAACTCATTTTTTGAAAATATTTTGCTAATTTCCAATATAATATCTACAAATATGTTCTGATTAGAACACAAATTCGTAATATTATGGAGTAAGCACTAAATTTTGCGCTATGCGCTAGTAAATGGATTAAATGTAGAAAAATACATACAATGTCGCTATTGACAGACATCGATGTTTCGCCTTTTCAAGGTCGTCAGTGCCAATTTTTGCGACATTTGTATGTACCGCACAAGGCGTATATATAGCCACTAGATGTAATTAATACTCATATGAGTGTGAGATGTTAGCAACTCATTATTTTGAAAGATATTTTGCTAATTTTCAATATAATATCTACAAATATGTCTGATAGAACACAAATTCGTAATATTATATGAGTAAGCACTTAAATTTGCGCTATCGCTAGTAAATGATTAAATGTGAAAAATACATACAAATGTCGCTATTACAGACATCGATGTTTCGCCTTTTCAAGGCTCGTCAGTGCCAATTTACAACATTTAATCCATTACTAGCGCATAGCGCAAAATTTAGTGCTTACTCCATATAATATTACGAATTTGTGTCTAATCAGAACATATTTGTAGATATTATATTGGAAAATTAGCAAAAATATCTTTCAAAATAATGAGTTGCTAACATCTCACACTCATATAGTATTAATACATCTAGTGCTATATATACGCCTTGTGCGTACATACAAATGTCGCAAAAATGGCACTGACGAGCCTTGAAAAGCGAAACATCGATGCTGTCAATAGCGACATTTGTATGTATTTTCTACATTTAATCCATTTACTAGCGCATAGCGCAAAATTAGTGCTTACTCCATATAATATACGAATTTGTGTTCTAATCAGAACATATTTGTAGATATTATATTGGAAAATTAGCAAAATATCTTTCAAAATAATGAGTTGCTAACATCTCACACTCATATAGTATTATTACATCTAGTGGCTATATATACGCCTTGTGCGGTACATACAAATGTCGCAAAATTGCACTGACGAGCTTGAAAAGGCGAAACATCGATGTCTGTCAATAGCGACATTTGTATGTATTTTTCTACATTTAATCCATTTACTAGCGCATAGCGCAAAATTTAGTGCTTACTCCATATAATATTACGAATTGTTTCTAATCAGAACATATTTGTAGATATATATTGGAAAATTAGCAAAATATCTTTCAAAAAAATGAGTCTAACATCTCACACTCATATATATTAATTACATCTAGTGGCTATATATACGCCTTGTGCGGTACATACAAATGTCGCAAAAATTGGCACTGACGAGCCTTGAAAAGCGAAACATCGATGTCTGTCAATAGCGACATTTGTATGTATTTTCTACATTTAATCCATTTACTAGCGCATAGCGCAAAATTTAGTGCTTACTCCAATATAATATTACGAATTTTGTTCTAATCAGAACATATTTGTAGATATTATATTGGAAAATTAGCAAAATATCTTTCAAAATAATGAGTTGCTAACATCTCACACTCATATAGTATTAATTACATCTAGTGGCTATATATACGCCTTGTGCGGTACATACAAATGTCGCAAAAATTGGCACTGACGAGCCTTGAAAAGCGAAACATCGATGTCTGTCAATAGCGACATTTGTATGTATTTTTCTACATTAATCCATTTACTAGCGCATAGCGCAAATTTAGTGCTTACTCCATATAATATTACGAATTTGTGTTCTAATCAGAACATATTTGTAGATATTATATTGGAAAATTAGCAAAATATCTTTCAAAATAATGAGTTGCTAACATCTCACACTCATATAGTATTAATTATATATATATATATATATATATATATATATATATATATATATATATATATATATCTGTTGGAAGTTTTGTATTTTTTGTTCATAGACATTTTTCACATTTTGATGCCAGTACTAATTATTTGCATGACACTAGATATCATACATTTTTGCTACCACCTTTACACAGTTGCACCTTTTCAAAAGAAATTGGGTATTATGCTGTAAACTTTCAGTTGAAATTAAATATGTTTCAAACTGTTGCAGCTTTAGATTACGGGTTAAGATTTTTTTTGTTAAGTCTGAGTTACTATTCATGTGATGAATTTCTTATATCCTGAATCTTTGTAATTATATTTAGTTATTTCGCTTTTACTAACTTTTTTCGAATCAAGTTCAATACATGCGTTATACGAACAGGTATTAAAAATAAACTTTATATTATTATTGTTAATTAAACTTTTGTGACTGGCACAATGCTACTGCATGCATGAAATTTTTCATTTCAATCCATGGAAAACCTACAAATTCTACACACTTCATGCACACAGAAAGAATGGCGCTCTCACGATAAACCGACGTAAAGTTCTGTACCGTTGAGTTCGGTGCAATCACCTTCACGTTGTCTACGATCACCTGCGTCGTGTGTCACTTAAAACGGGTAGTCGCTGGTGACCTCTATTTGGTAAATGCTCCTATTGTATTCTCTCATGATCAAAACTATTCTCCGCTTTCTAGAATAATAGTGCTGGCGCACTTCACAGGCGACAATTATGAAGATTGGTTACCGGTTGTATGTAGATCAGGAAAGATAAAAGAAACTATAGATATAGTAAAGTGAATGAGTCATAAGTGGTATACAGTGCTGGAGAGGTTTCTTTCCTTCAAAGAAATGTGGTAAAATATAATGTGTTTTAATTTTAAAATAAAAAAAAGATTAATCACTCTAAATAACGGTTCCTTCAATCAAAACATATTGCTTTCAAATAAAGAAATATGTTCAAAGCAGTCGTTGCTTTGATTTAAGAAACTGGGTAGTAAAAATATTCTACTTTTTTTTTATTGTTCCTTAATTTTTGTAGAAATTTGCTGTTAATTCAGCGAGATCGATGGTTTGATTTAAACAATTATATAATTGCAATTTTTTTCCACTTATATTTGTTTTTTTGTGGACCCGTGGAATGACTTTAGTTCTCTCCAGAATTCGCCAAGAAGGAAAAGCCATGGAATACCTTACTTTGGGAGCTGACACATCATGGATTTGATATTGAAACAACAGAAGTATCGTAATGATCTAAAAACAAATAAAACAACAGCATCTGTTCTAATATTTAATAATAACTTAATCCTAATTATTCTAACCAAGAGTAATTAAATTAAAGATTTATATCTTAAATATTTATTTATACACCCCAACTATGCTAATAGCTATAATTGAACACTAATTCATCAAGTATGAAATACTCATTTAAAAATACACATTTCCTGCTAACTATCTAAATATCATGTCCTAACCTATCTAGTTCTTTAGCAGCATTACTAAGGAAATCCCACCATATGGACCTATTCATTATCTTTAATATCAATTTCGCTTCGCAACCAATTTATCCCTCTGTGCGCGACCACCACTCATCAATAAGTGAACATTCAAATAAGACATGCTCCGCTGTATCTACCCCACCACATTCTCGATGTGAATCATATACCCTCCCAATTCTACATCATAAACATGATTTAAAAGTATCTATTAATTCTACCGCCTGATACGACAAATTAACCCTCATTTCCCTAAAACGTATTGTATACGATAAATTTCTAGACCACCTCCCATTTAAAATAATATCCCACCTACTCTGCGAATCATTATCAAGTTTATCCTTAAACTCTTTTTGAACCACGCTAGCCGAAATTGACCCATAGCTAATTATTGCACTGTCCCCCATATTGACTAATTGATCCGCCCTTTCAATCTCGATTGTACCTACGTGAGCCCTAGTCCAAAAAAAACTTTACACCGCATTAGTAAAATTTTGACAGCTGATAGCTTTTATGACGCGTTCTGGGTAAAACAGTCTTGTTTCGAGTGTACCTGAATTGTACCATGAACTGACATAGAAAATTAGAAATTCGATATTTGACAGTTGACTTTTAGTACAATATGGCTATTTCTGCGTCCTCGTTACCGAAAACAAAGATACTAACAAATAATATCCTGTGTTTTATTTATTAGTTATGTAAAAAAAATCTGTGTGGGAAATTTTTTTCAAAGAAGATTTGATAAATTATTTTTTGGGTGGTACCTTGATGCTTTCACTAATTTTAATTGGGATAAAAGAACAACAATTTATTGTTTGTCAACTTTCCATTTTCTACTAGAAAAAGTGTGCCTTCCCTAATAGAATACTAAACATTGATTATTGGTGTAAATATAGATTTTTCAGTTACACATTTTAAAAAAAAAAAAAGTAACTAAAAGTTTGAATAAACACTTTCCCTAACTTATTAAGTAC
>RXPK01003199.1:0-92326 GCA_004143645.1 Protaetia brevitarsis
TTCTCCATGTCTATGTAATAATCGAATTAGAATCGTCGGATTTTGAAGGAAATAATTAAAAACAATCCCCATATCTCTATAGAATAGCAATAAAACTTTCGGGTAGTAAATACAATGCAGAGAAATGTTTGTACCGTACGACGTTTCTCGAAAAGAGAAAGTTCGACGATGGCGTGTCTACGATTCCGAGGTTACACGAGCATCGCCGACGAGCGGCGCTCGACTGTCAGGGCCACCTTGACCAATCTCAACGTGTAAGTTGTTTTAACTGTTCCTAACCGCTCGGTCGGCGGCTTGCGTTGGAATAACGATCCGTATAGAAGAATCATATAGCGGAGTTGCGCGTCTAGTACAGAAACGAAGTGGTGCGAGAAAGAGAGGCAGATAGAGAGAGGGAGAAAGGAGAATAAAGGTCGCAGAAATGCGTCGAATGCGTGGTTTTCGCACACGCCAGCGTAATATAATAATAATAGTCGGTGTGGGTTTAGAGAGAGGCAACGGTATCTTTAACGTATTTAGAGATACGCACGAGGAATAGATGGGTGCGGGAGAGAGGGAAAAGGTTATTGTTGTTGTTGTGTTATTATTATTATTGCAAAATCGCGGCTAGTTCGTGCGTCGTGCTGAGACGATGTTGCGTCTGTCAAGAACGCATAGTTTCGTTATGTATTTAGTTTTGGAGGCCGGAACATATTATTACATTAGAATTCTAACGTGTATGACGTCATAAATGTCTTGTATGTAATTTCGCAAATACACTTTTTGTGCTCATATTGCATGATCGCCTTTGGATATTTTTTACCGACATAAATTGATTCTTCGGCCATTCGTTTTTTCCAACTTGTATTGCTGATCCATGTACCTAAGAGAATTAGCTGTTCTTTAAACGGAATATTTATTCATCTATTTTGAATGGACCGAGTGGTGTTCCCACAGGCTCCAACCTTCGACCATTACTTTCTATATATTTGAAGAGCGAGCTGATGAAGGTGCTATGTCGCATTTTTTTTTTAAAAACTTTTCTTTTTTGCATGAATAAGGTATTTTGTACCCATCTTTCACATACACATCGAAAATCTAGAATATGTTAGCGAACACTCGAGTCTTGTTGACAATGTTTATGAAGGGTTGTATGTTTTCAGTTACTTTATTTGAAAAAATTGACATAACAACACTTAATCTGCGGAAAAAGTTTTTATTTTTTAACATAACACCTTATTCACTCGTGTCTTCTTTATAATGATTTTCTTGGATAGTGAATTGTCCCGTTTGGCACGCTGATCAGTCAAGTTGTTCTGCTGTTTCGGTCTTGATGAGCAAATACCTTGTGTTACAAGACAAACTTTGATTTGAGTTGGGTCTGAGCTAAAACTTGGTATATAAATAGTGACAAATGCTGTATGTGTGACTAGATCACATAGCCACAATAACTTTTATTTACACCATTTGCCCGGCGTGGTGGTTTTGTGGTTTTTGGACGCTTTGGCTTTCTCAGTTTTCCTCACTCCTTGTGAATGCTGAGAGATCGATACTCTTAAGACTTAGTCCTCCACGACGCCAGGCGTTTATAAGGCTGCTTTAGCCAGTTCGCAATTTTATGTATTGCGTGCAATAAAAACTAGCGGCTGCGCCTTCATTTTGACTTATTGTGTTTACACGGTATAGGAACATTTGCTTTAATATTTCCTTGCGCGCAATTTTATTGCACGCAATACAAAAAATTGCGAACTGTAAAGCTGTAAACAAGTGAAATGTTATCAAAGACTTAGGAGTTACGTTTGACGCTGGTTTGTCCTTCTCTTCACACGTCGAGTGTATGCTGATCTGCATCTAGAATGTTTGGGCCTCTCTTTAGAACGTCTAAACAGTCGAAACAATATTTCTCGCATTTCTGAAATCTTTTTTTATTATTATTACAACACACTCCCCAGTCCAGGCTTCTAGTTAGTACCTTAGCAGAGGGAGACGTCACTAGTCGGCCGTGGCCCGCAGCTCGCCAATGCCAAACCCCAGTCTTCAGCAACAAAGTGTTAAGGTTAAATAATATTTATAAACAAAGTAACAATATCGCAAAACCAAGGTTTATGGTAACGCGTTAGATATGAAGATAGATGATAGGATAGCAATATAGGATAGCATAATTGATTATGATTAATTAATTAGCACGATCTAGATGCTGATAGCATTTTTGTGTATTGTTACGCCGACGCTATGCGTCCTTTGTTGTTACTAATTAAACCACTAAACCCACAACTGTGTGTGATTAAAAGAAGTTAACCAAACCAAAGGACCGAATTCATCACAATAGGCAATTTCGTGGACTCGAAAGCGTGCGTAAAGTGAAATTGGCACTTAGTCAAAGAACCAGATGTATGCAAATGATATTCGTGATGCATTTCATTAATTAACTGTCAACGTTGTAATTAAGGATTGTCATACCGTTAACCGGTAAATTGACAAAACCGTTTCGGTAAATTACAAAATTACCGGTATGGTAAATGAAAATCCATATCAGAAATTTTTTGTACGATATGTGTCTTAGTCAAAGGGACATTGAAATAAAAAAAATATTAATTTGGTGTGGGTTTTTTAGTGTGAGTTTTTTGTATAATTTTCATTCAAACAAAATTTTACTCTTTTTGTTAGGCAGAAAGAGAAGGAATCAAAAAAATCTCAACAAAAAGCAAAATTGAAAAAAGTCGTTAAAATTAAACGAAAATAAGTCTCAAACAAGATGATAACGAAAACACGCAAATAAAGCGAGAATTATTTTCTGCTTGTTGATAGCACGTAGGAGAAAACACTTCACTTTTCCTACTTTCCTTGTCACAAGTGCCAATTTCATTCCTCATTTAATTTTTCTTGTGCGAATTTATTTTTTCTCCCGGAAAAAAGTTAGTTAGCATAGCACGCTGATTGGCTGCTCTGGATTTTTTTAAGATTTTTAAAAATTTAAAATGCCTCATTTTTTAATATTTAAAAATAATAATATGTAAGAACAACATTTCACATATTTAAATTAATGGCAATTTTGAATACACCACATTATGAGAGGACATTAATGCAACAACATTAAAATTTGACCTTTAAATATTTTTTTTTTTACTTTAACCAACTTGGTTTAAATAAATTATTATTAATACCAAATTTTATTACAAAATTCTAGTATGATGCCGAAAGCTTGTGCCAAAATATGTAGTATTCCCCATAACTGCTAACCCTATTTTCTTGGGGAATCTTCATTAATGTCACACATGAAAAAAAATTACCGATAATTTACCGGTACACCGGTATTTTCATTTTCATTTACCGAATTACCAGTAAATGAAAAAGTCCGTAAATTTACAATCTCTAGTTGTAACCATACATATTTGACAGCTATGTTTGACAGTACATGAGTAGAAAGAATTAATCGTAATAAATCCTAATACGATCAGATATTTTTACCCTCTAGAATGTCATGGAATTTTTCTTCTTTAAACTTAAGTATAGGTTTAAAAACGTGTAAATTGACTTAGGGTGTGTTCCGAAATCTGTTGACGTTATTTCATTTATTTTATTTCGGCGGCACTAACAGGCAAAACATTCTCGCAAATAGGCCTTATCACACATAAAGAAAAGTAGTGATTTAGAGAAAAATTAATAAAACTAAACTGCTACTGGCTAAATGATAATAGCAATCACAATTCAATCTAGTCATTGAACTATTGCGCTTTGTTTATGTCTGATTTTTAAACTTTTCCTTCCCAGATTCATGTTACTTACATGTTAAATCCGTCAAAAAACGCCTCGCCACACTCAACTCGAAATAGACTTTTCGACACGTTTTTAGTACATTTTTTTTCCATTTGCTCAAAAAATGAATAGCTATTTAACACTCAGGAACACATGCTTTTTCCGCTACACTACATATAGATCGCCAAATCAGTGGTGCTCTTACGGAACTACAGCCGCGGAAATACATTAATTTGTTAATTTCGGTGACTATAAAAATCTTTGAGTATATTAGTGAGTTTTAAAAGTATTTTTCTTAATTCTTTATAAGTGCTCTAACAAAAAAAAAAAAATAACAAAGCACTATATAATCGGCAAAAGGTATTGGTATTCACAAAATTTGTAACCACCATATTTTTTAAGCACGAGTCGCCACTGATGTCCCAGTATTTTTATCAAATGTAATATTAAATTATTGAATATTTTATATTAAAAATCTTTATGAATGATTAGTTAATTAATTAATTTAATAGCTTTTATTCGATAACACTCTTAAATATCACCATTCAGTACTAAGCAAGCGTTCAGTCCATTATACCTTTATTTTGTTTTATTTGCTCACTTACTTCCCCTATTTTACTATCTCCATGATTAAAAACTCGTGTAATTCCACAAATCGACGGCTCAGGAGCAAGCCTGTAATGCTCGCTGTAACAGCGAACACCGATTACATTCGCAATATATTGCAATTATATTCCCACTCACCTTTTTGTGTCTACAAGGTTCGAAATTTGTAAAAAAAAGTCCTGCATAAATGAGTAAGTACTGCAAATATTCAAGTACCATGTGATTCAAAATGATTGTCGTAAGAAAAAAACTGTTTTCCGGAAAAATTTATCTTATACTTATTACCAATTTAATGAGCGAAGTTGCTTTATTACAATATTTCATTTCATAAGATGAATTTTCTTGACATTTAGCGACATTGGTCGTGCGTGTTTGTAATATTCTTTCGATTATTTATTCTTATAATTTTTTTCAAATGTTTTTTATTTACTCTAGTACCACCAACAATAGTATTTTGAATACTGTAATGAAAATAAGTGGACTTTATCTGTGGTATATAGCTCAACAAACAGGTAAAAAATCATATTACATTAATGAAATAGTTTATTACATTTTATAATTTTATAGCTTATCACACACACTTCAGCCCAATGAGCTGTCAAAAGATAAGTTTTATTTTCATCCTTATAAAGTTGTCACTGTACAAGAATATTACATTAGATCACGATATGGCGATTGGAATGATTGTCATTGGTTTAATATCCATATAAGGGACGATGACTTGCTAAACAAATCATTTTTTCTCGATTGAAGCCTGGTTTTATCTAACAGTGACTACATCCATTTACAAAACTATTGTGGATCTGGTCTGCATAAAATCCACACGAATTTCGAGAAACGCAATTGCATCCCGTTAAAATTGGAGTTTGGTTAGCTTGATGTCCAGCAACGCATAATAGGGCCAATTTTCTCGAGGAATCTGTAACAGTCTCCACGGTTACCAACATATGTTTGGAATTTGTTTATTGCAATGTACTAAGATAAATGAGTTTGAAGCAGTTATTTTCCATGCACTATAAATGCTCCTAAGCTCATACTGCTCGACAAAACCTGCAATATCTTCAACAGTTTTTTGCTGAGCAGTTCGTTAGAGCACAAAGATGGCCACCTGAGATTCGCGTGATCTAACCCCATTGGATTTACTTCATGTTCGGCTATCTAAAAAATAGGATCTATAGAAACCCGCATGCATCACTTATAGAAGAGATTGAGAGATGCAGTTTTGTCACTTATATTAATTACTCATTGTATTTGATGTTTTAATTAAAGTAATAAATTAATTTAGTTAAACACCCAGTTATGGTGCTGAATTGGTCAACTCCATGATTATAAAGTTAAGTAATTTACATTTCATTTTTTACAAGCAGAAACACCTCATCCATTAGTCGTTTTATTTAATGAGAGTTCAAATATAGGTTACGTTTTCCTTATTTTTATGACATATCCGTTTTATTTCTTATGTTCCAACACTGACTTTAGTTCAAACCTTCATTACAAACACGCGGCATTATACCTACACCTGTTACTATCTATAGGAGCGGAATTGACAATCATTTTGAATCTCTATGTATAAAGAGTAAATGCTCTTTTGATTCTACCAGCTCTTGCAGCTAAACTTTGTACCTAGCAAATTCTTAAAGGAAATAGCACCAGTTTAACATTTAATATGAATGATTTAGATGACAACAAACGCATATATGTAAGTAGTTGTCTGTCCGTTGTTCAATACGGAAATCTCATTCTTTTCCTAGCACATAACGACGCATTCCAACATTTTCGGTCACGTTTAGTTCGACTGCTGCGCGCGCATTCCCAGCTCCGGGCCGGGCCGAACCTTGTTGCATATCAATTTTTGATGGCGCTGCGCGCGGGCGCGTTGAGGGCGCTCGCGTCTTGGGGTCGATAACCTCGCACGTGGCTCTGCGCCCTACATTGCCCTACGAGAGAGAGAGCGCTCTGCCCCTTACCCCCTAATGCTCGTAAAGCGGGCTTTCGCGCGGCCCGGACCAGCCCTCCGAAAACGAAAGTGCTCCTGAAATAGAACCCCGGCGTACATATAACAGCGTAACAGACGGCCGTATTGACGGGGACGCCACGCAGTCGACGTTCGATGGAAAGTTAAAGTTGGGTATTCCTATATATTACGCATCGGCTGTATTGAAACAAAAAAAAAAAACAAAACAAAGGGAATCATCTGATTCGGTTTTGAAAAATGAATGCGTGTGTTTGTTGGTTCGAAGCTATGATCTAAAGTTCTAAACGCTTGACAAAAAAAAGGATAACCTCGCTTTTTTAACTGCCAAAATTACACTGAGAAAAAAAATTAATAATCATAAATAACAATACAATTATCGTAAGTAAAAAGTTCAGCTGGATAGGGGACAAAAGCACAGATTACTTAGCACTAGTAAAATTAAGAGATCCTAAACACTGATATGCTAACAAGAAGCAATCTAAGTTACTTACGGTCTGCTTCATACCGGTAACTTATGAATTTACTTATGATAATTAAACTGAAGTAGTTAAGCCAAAGAATATATGTAGTTGGAGTAAGCAAAGATTTGCCCGTGTCAAGTAGTAGGTGTATCGCTGTGAGCGAACTATTCTATAACAGTTATCACACTTTCATAATTAATACAAGCTATTTAAATTACTTGCGATAAGCAAAGAGTATCATTAATGCACGTCCACTACACTGTAAAAAAAGTTGCAGTAAAATCGTTGGTAACAAAGTTGCCTACAATTTTACAGGTAAATTTGCTTCATAAGGTAAAATTTTTACCATCTAGTAAATTTCACATGCTGATGTGTTTTTCAAAGATTGTACTGTAAAATTCGTATGTAATATTTATATGAACTCTATATTTACCGAACACTGAAGTAATTTTCACATGTATTTTTATAAAGAGAGCAAGCAACTTACCTAATTCTTTTATAGCACCTAATAAGTCATACTGAATCGCTCAACCAGGGATCAAGAATGAACACGCTTACGCGAAACCTACGATTGTTTGTGACGTACATGATATCATTGAGCCAATAATAAGTTCGACAAACGAATAGAATTACCTACGCGCACAGATAAATAATCCAATAACCAATCACATTGCGGCGTAGGAATTTCGTATTTTCCATGATATCTATAGTTTTACCCGAAAATTCAAGTAAAAACAAATAAAATATAATGATCCTCATATATTTACAGCAAAATTAATAGTTCACTAGTAAAATTACTTTTAAAGTGCACTAAATACCCAAAAAATGTCAATTTTACACTTTAAGTAAATTTTGAGATAAATACAAAATTGTACATGTTTTTTTCCTGTATTTCTTTTGAATTTTTGTTTACATCTTAAACTTACATGAAAAAGCTATAAATTTACCGAAAATTTCTTTTCCATGTTAAATATCCTAGAAAAAAACATGTAAAACAAAATTTACATGATTTATTGTGGTAAATTCACAACGTTATTACATGTAATATTCCTGATTTACCATGGCAAAATTACTGTAATTTTTTACAGTGGAAATACCTGATATATAGAAGGTAATGGTTTGCTATAAATATACAATATACTTACCTTAAATTTGTTGTTCAACTATAGGTAGTGTAGGAAAAAGGAAGTTTAGTGAATATTTATTAAGTAGCTTACTGTGTACTCTGTGTGTGAATAACTGATAAAGTACAAAAAAAAAGTTCCAGAAATCTTCGATTATTTATGCAACCGCAATTATAAGTACTGCGTACCGAGCAATGCGTAATTCAAAATTGTTTGCAAATAATTTTTAATTACTGTTCAGTGTGCTGTAGCTTCGATTGCATTAATAATTGAAGATTAAATTCGCATTTATTTTGCTAAAGATGGTACATAATACTTATTACTTAAGAAAAAAAAGCAGTATTATTAGTAATAGTTTTATTTTGTATAGGACAAACACACTGACTACCTGATATGAATGAAAGATATTAGTTTCACTTTAACAACAGTTTTTTTTTAAACAATTTACAACGTAATGACTCGTAAAATATATTTCTTAATAATGAAAAAATGAACAAAGCAATAATAAAAGATAAGGTAAATGGGGCCTTCTTGAAACGTTATTTAGTTATTGAAATTATTGAAATCTAAACAAAGGAAAGAAAAATATGGCTTTGAAGTTACAACTAATAACAAACAAAGAAATAATATACCTAAACGGTAAACTTGCGGTTTCTGTTGGTTCTTTGCACTGGGCGTTGTCTCGGCGAGTTGATCCTCTGTCGGCGTACGTGGCGGTTATGTATGGTGATCGCCTCGAAAACAGCTACTTCGTCGAGGTATCCCTAACTGCAGGTGGCACTTAGACTGTCACTCAGCTAACGACGGCATCCACACTTTAACTTCACCAGCGGGCACAGATATCATCACAATGATGGAGAATTCAAATATCCCACCATGTGGTTTAAAACTGCAATCTTGAAACATCCGATTGCTTATAGGCTCGGTACTTTTTCTTTCGCTGGGATTCTTTATACGGATGGGGCCTTGAGTTAACCCACCCGATATTTTTAATATATTTGCGTTCCAACTGGCCTACAATGGCCGTACTCCTTGGCCACCCTTTTTCGACGACCTTTTCCCACGTCCGTAACTCTTACTTTGATGTAGCACGCGCCTGCCGCGCGTAGCCGTCTCGGGGACTATTTCATTACTCGCCGCATTAGCCAATCAGGAATAGTAAAACGATCCGGGTGGCAGCAAAACTCAAATAATCATAGTTGTGGCAAGTTGTTACCTATTTAAGAAATACATTGGTTTGATAGCGATCAGCATTGTTGTTACTTCCACTAAGCATGTGCTGTATAGTTAGATACAGTACCAGTAGTCATAAGTAATACGTTACTTACCACAAATTTGTCAGATACGCTGTGTAATAGCCGTTAATAAAAGCACTATTTACAGTAACAACTTGCATTCAGGAAACTGGGTTTAGTTGCAGATATTAATTAACAAAAATAGTTCCAAGTAAAACTTTATCTATTGTAAATAATTTTTTATCAAGTAACCACTTTACTTAGCCCATTTTTCTCAGTGTACTATACTTCAAAGCAGTCGTCTGCATGGTAGTTTCAACAATCTAACTTGTGTGCAGCCTATTGCATCTACACATGAGGAATTTGTCGCTCTGCTGTTTGCAATTTTCCTCCTTCGGTATCTGGAAACTGCATAACATCACGATGCAAATCAATAAAGACACCTGTAACAAGGTGAATAGTTTTGCAAGCTGCTTATCTATGTGCAATCCACCAAAATATTCAATTATTATAAAAAGCTCTCGTTTTAGAATAATTGAATAAGCCAAGTGCTATTGATAGTTGCTCTACGCAATCTATTATATTCGTCTCTTTTACGACCAGTTTCGGCTTAATGTCATTCTCAGGTATAAAAACGTCAGTGGAATTATAATGCTATGTTAAATATGTGGCACTTTATAAAATTTTGAACGTTGTGACAATTGTAAGATATAAAAAAATGAAACATCACATAAACTATTAAAACTAATATGATTTTAACGTTAAAATTTTTAATTTTAAATGTATAACATAACACTAAAAGACTCATTAAAAACTAAAATCCTAAGCTACCCCAGTGACCAACTATATTTATTTCATATTTTATAAATATTTAAAAAATATTAAATCTTTCTTGAATATTAGTTATATTAATATAATATGCATAAAATATATTATAGAAAATATATAGGAAACATTTAAAATATATATGTTATGTAGCATTATAATATTTTATTGCATGTTTTCTCAATATATTTTTCATAACTCTGCAAGAATATTTGCTTTGTATTTCTGTAAATATTTATTTTCATATAAAAAAAAGATTGAATTTTGTTTTTGTACATTTGTACGTAGGGCGAATAATATAAAATGGGTAAAATATGCATACATATTAAGTAGTATTGTACCTATTTAAAATGATAGTTTAAAGATTAAATTAGATAATATAAATTAATATGATTTAATTAGTATCTAAGTTGAGCGCTGTAACTTTTCTATTAATATATCTGCGTTTTTGTATTATCTTATTTGTAATATTTGTAAGTTGCAAACGTCAACACAATACCTCTGTGCCGGTGTTATATGATTTAGTATTGTTTATGCGTTTATGGATTAGGTACATGGAATGCATACGCGCACGTGCGTATCATCAACGTTTTCATTAGTTTGTCCGTTACATGTTATAGTTTATAATAGTATACGATTAGGGCAGATTAGGGTTAACTGTGTAATTAATTGTTGCGGGGTGTGTTTTAGTTTTCGTGGAGACTACAAGGTAAGCTAAACTTTGAACATGTCATGGCATTTATAAGATAATTAGAATGCTCAATATTGCTATGTACAGAAATCATTTAATAATATAATTGTAGGAATTTTATGCATCATATATGTACTGCATCTACCAGATAAATTGCTTTATAAATTGTTTTAGAGGCCACAAGGAAATGCCATGAGAGCGCCACTACCGAAGATATGAAAAAAGCCATAGGGTTGTACCTGGTACCAGCCAAGGCTAGACTTAAAAATGAGTATTTTTCATTTTTATTGGCCTTATTCAAATAAAATGATAATAAACACGTTTGTTTTATATACAACACTTCAATTAAAAAAATAGTGATTAATTTTGATAACCTTCAGTATGCCTTAAAAAGATGCCAGAATTATTGATTATTAACTTGATATGGTGAGTGTTGAAAAACAAGTTCTTGCCTTTTAGACAACTCTATGTATGTTTCAACTTTTCGTTATCGACGTTATACATTCTAAATAAACCAAGAACAATTTTAGTTCATTTGACAAATTAAATGATTGCATAAAAAATCTCAATTTTCAATATAAATAATATTTTACAAATTATTTTAGAAAAAATATAGCGCTTACATTAATTTTAAAATATGGGAATAAATATTTTAATTGAATATTTTATCTATATTTAGAAAAAAATATGAAAAATATATTCAAAAACCTCTCACGAAAAATATTTATAAAATATATTTTTAAAAATATCTGTGTAATATTTCTGGCTGTTAGGGTATCGAAGAAAGCTACCAGCGGCTTATTTCACAGTTTGTAAAGGGATGCGTTCAAGATAAACGCCCAGATTTCTAATCCACGTTCAATCAAGTGATATGTTCTTGGAAAACACCCGATTTCCTAATAACTTCGATAAAATTAGAAGCAACTTCCTATCTTACTATGTCACTGCATAAAATAATACTTTTACTTCAAAGCAGATAAAAAATATATGCGTAATAAATATTTCATGTTGTTACACTATTTATTTACTCGTCCAAAAATCCTGTTTTATCAGCAATGTGAACTTGATAAACTGTCAAAATATTATTGTTTACACTAGACCAAATTTAAACCTCGGATAACACTCAGGAATATTGTATGCTATTATTGCACGTGATAAAAACCGCGCGTGTATTGCGAGAATCAATATTTATTAATAGTGCCATCATCGTGTATCTAGGTCGAAATTGCACAAACAAATATGATGCTTGTATACATAGATAGGTATTTCGAAGGTGAACACAGAATAAATTAACTATCAAGCTACTATATCATTATTTATAAATAAGGATATAATTTTAAACTTTAACTCAACTTGACATTAATTTTAAAATAATGCTTCAGTAGCTTAATAGTTTTTATATATGTACTAAGTACTCGCATTATGTTAAAGATGTCAACATTCCTGTTTTGCCAAAACTAGTTCTTCACCCCTCAAACACACATAATAAGGATTTCGTAAAGATAGAATATATTAATTTGCATTCCATCCTCACAACAAAGAGTTTTAACGTTTTATAAAGCAAATTTACTATTATTATTCGTCGCTTTTTTCGACAACTGTTCTATTAGCACAAAGAAGATTCGTTATTTTGATCTTGGGGTGCTCAGATGATAGTGATTCCAGGTCGACTGTTATATAAGCTGCATAAATGAATAAGTTGTTTTGTTTAGTGGAAATATGCAGCGTTTGTGGGGAGAGAAAGCGTTTTTACAAAGATCTCCAGATAATCTATTTTTTTCATCATGAGACCTTAGCTTTCACTACTAGTTAATTATGGTACTTAGTTTTTATTAAACTATCATTACACGATTACTGCGCGTTTGGTATTTACATATATAAAATATACAGGGCGTGTAGATGTAATGAAAATGGGGACGAGGAAATGCGAAAATATTGTACTCGCTCCCCAAATAGGAGGTATTCCACAGTAAATCTATATCGAAGATTGGACCAACGTCTTTGGAAAACAAGTTGTCGCTTGTATCAAGTTATCGAAGTGATGGAAGACCAAGGAAAATACGCCCACAAAAAAATCTATTATCTATTCTGTAATTTACTTTCTAGTTTAATATCTATTTATCAATAATAAGTGCAATAAAGGCACCAGTTCATCTTAGCATGTTTTAACAGTAGCTTAATGACAATTTATTACACGTCTGTCATATGGAATCTAGTGTGGTCAACTTTTAGTGACATTAACACTGCGTAGGCTTTCACGGCCGGTGTAACTATAACTAACAGCTTCTTGCGGGTTTCGCCGTGTATCAAAATTTTCCTGTATCACAAGCCTGTAGGGGAGGAATTGTACTTATCTACTAGACGACTAGATTCTCTACGCACCAAGAAGAACAAGTTATTGTCAACTTTGGCATTTCTACGTCGATGCCGAGACAAGAAGATTACACCTAACTTCGTTAAAGTTGAAACATCACATAACAACGGATGCCGCAAAGAAAATCTTAAGAACAGAGGAAGCCTTACTACGAGAACGAGTGCATCAAGTGTATACGGAGCTACATTTGATTTCCAAGATGATCATGGGGCTACATTTGACATTAGCCAACAAAATGTCAAAAGAAGATTGGGACCTTATCGATCGCATAACCTGGGAAGCTAGCAGAAACTGAGTTTCGAGAAATTCCAGAACAACACAAGTGAAGAGGTTTGCAAGGATGGAAGAAAAGAAGATCAAGGAGCAACCTGGTACACTGAAGAACGTTGTGATTAATTTATCAACGAAGCTACTATCTGTAGACGAAACAAAAGTACTTGCCTTAGGGATGAACTACGTCATTGCACCCAAAAGAGTACCAACAGAAGAAATCATCACGGAGGTAGAAGCAGCGATCAAAGGAATTCCGAACATCGAAGCAGAAGAAGTGCGACAAGAAGTAAGCAGAGCATTGAAGAAAGCAAAGCCACCGAAACGCAACCTATCCAGGGAAGAAGAGGCAGCACTTACAAATTTGAAAGCTGAAGAAGACATCGTTATCCTCAAAGTGGACAAAGGGAATGCAACAGTACTACTAAATAAAGGAGGTTACCGGAAAAAGATGAATGAACTACTTGAAGGGAACACCTACAAGGAAATAAGAAAAGATCCAACGGAGAAGATCACAAAAACAGTAAGGGAGAGCATAAAGATTTCTGCGATACCTAAAGAGATGCAGAGCAGATTGCTACCAAGAGCCGCTAGACCACCCAGGCTGTATGGAATACCAAAAATACATAAAGAAGGAGCGCCATTAAGACCGATTGTAAGCAACATTGGATCACCGACCTACGATTTGTCGAAATATTTAGCTAACTTACTAAAGCCATATACCGGACAAACTGCAACGTATGTGAAGAATTCGAACCATTTCGTGAATATTCTGTCTACGCTAAAGACTGAACCTACAGACATTTTAGTAAGTTTCGACGTTATATCGCTATTCACTAACATACCCACGGAGGACGCACTGGCCTTACTCCCAGAACTTGGACTACAAGAAGACATCATTGAATTAGTGAAACTGTGCTTATCCACGACATACTTTTTGTATGAAGGAAAATACTACGGCAGCAAGAACGGAACAGCAATGGGAAGCCCTTTATCACCAGTAATAGCCAACTTGTTTATGGAAGCATTTGAAGAAGAAGCCCTAAGTTCCAGCGAATATGAAACCCAAGTGTTGGCCTGCGATATGTCGACGATACTTTTGTAATATGCAACACGGAGAAGAAAAACTACAACAGTTCTTGGAACACATAAACTCACAGCACCCAGCCATCAAGTTTACCATGGAGAAAGAACAAATGGAATCTCCCTTTCCTGGATGTTATGGTTAAGAAAACAAAAGAGGGAATGCTACAGCACGCAGTATTTAGAAAGAAGACGCACACCGATAGATATCTGCATGCAAGAATCTCACCATCATCCGATGCAGAAGAAGACATTAATACAAACATTGCTATCCAGAGCCGAAACCATCAGTGACGAACAACATCTTACCAGTGAAAAGATACATTGGAGAAAGCACTAAAAGAAGATGGTTACACTGACATCGACATAAGGAGAGCCACTAAGAAGAAGACGACACTGGAGACAACTACAGAACCACGAAGAGGGATGGCGTGTTTACCTTACATAGCAGGAGTCACCGAAAAAGTAAGCCGAATTTTGAAGAAACGTAACATTACAAGTAGCGCTTCGGGACTGCAACGTCGATCCAGCAGTTTCTACCGACCGCAAAGATAAGATACCCAAGGGCGCACAGAAGGTATCTATAAGATAGCATGCCAATGCGGACAGTGCTACGTCGGACAAACAGGAAGAGCCATCGACATAAGAATAAAAGAACACGAGAGGGACGCAAGATTAAGAAGGACCGAGTAATCAGCGGTGGCAGAACACATCCACGACACCGGACACAAAATGGATTTCAAGAATGTAAAAGTAATAACTACCACCAAGAACTACGGAAAAAGACTCATCAGGGAAGCCATAGAAATAGAGAAGAATAAAACCGTTAACAGGAGAAGAGGGTACCACCTTAGCAACACGTGGAAGAGCCTACTACGAACCGTCACGGCCAATGGAGCGGAAACTACACGGTTGGATGCACCAGGGGCGTATATAAGAAGAATGTCGGACCATGGAGAATCAGTTCAGTTATCCTGAAGAAGCTGTCAGTATGAACAGCGAAACGTCGAGCGAAAGTTTTGATACACGGCGAAACCCGCAAGAAGCTGTTAGTTATACTGGAATTTATGATCTAAAAAGTAAGAATATCTAGTATATTTACATATACCTAGCAAATACCAATAAAATTTGGCCGCAAAAGTGACTAACCTAACCTAGCAACTGTAATATAATGAGTTAAAACTCTTACAAGAACAAAAACAGCTTAACCTACAAAATTAACTGTGTTAATCACTTACCTTCAATGAACAGCACAAAATTTAAATTTTGGCAATACTCTTCTATCTTATCACTAGATATATTCAATGCACACAAGCTGATACACGTTGATGCACATATTCTAGACCTAGACGACATAGACAAGAATTTGAAGAAGGTGCAGAGCGGGCTTTTGGGGGTGTATGAAATCTCTAGTGACGCCACATTTCGATAAAAAATTATGTACCTCACGCAGAATTGTTACATCGTTTATGTTCCCTGATGTTTTATAACAGCTACATAACAGGCATATAAAGATTATCGCATTTACATCCCTATTTTACATGTTCTGTACGTTAATATACAGGGTGATTCTCAATATATGCGACAAACTTTAAGCGCTGATTCCTGGGGTTATTTTGATCATAAAAGTTCATAAGAACATATGTCTAAAATCGCTTAGTTCTAAAGTTGTACAATGTTTAATAGTAAGTTAACATAATTAATGTTTTTATTATAAATTAACAAAATAATTAGTAAAACAAAACTAACTTATACTAACTGTTGAAAATGACCGCCCCCCAACTGCATTACAAGCTTCTATCCTCCGTCGTATTGACTGGCGAGTCCGTTCTAAAATACCAGGGGTATTAAGAATTGTTTGAAAAGCCGTGATAATACGTTTTCTCAGTTTATCGACATTTTCAATGGGAGTCGTATAAACTAATGATTTAAGGTGACTCCAGAGAAAAAAGTCCAAAGAATTTAAGTTTGGAGACCGAAAAGGCCACGGTTGTGAACCTCCCCGTCCTAGCCACCGATCTGGATACGCATTGTCCAAAAACTCGCGAACAACTAAACTAAAATGCGCTGGAGCACCGTCATGCATAAAATACAATTTGCAACCTTAATTGCAACGGAACTTCTTCCAGCAGTAGGGGTAGCTCTTGTTCAAGAAAATTGCGGTATACCTCGCCATTTAACCTTGTATAAAATGTAGACCTATCAAGTGATCTCCAACAATTCCAGCCCACACATTGACAGAGAATTGATGTTGATGACGGGCATTCACTAGTTCGTGCAGATTTTCTTCGGCCCATATGTGATTATTACGAAAATTAATAATCGCGTTTCTAGAGAAAGTAGCCTCATCAGTGAAGAATATTTGAGCTAAATAGTCAGGATTTTGTGCGATTTTGTGTTGCATCCATTGACAAAAAGCCACTCTTTGTGGAAAATCTGCCGGCAAAAGTGCCTGCACCCGTTGAATGTGATATGGATACAACAGTTGATCTTTCAATATTCTCCAAACTGTGGCCTGACTAATGTTTAAAGCAAACGCAATTTTTCTGGGTGCTTGTAGTAGGATGTTCCTCAATTTCATTTAGTACCATTTCTTCAACTTGTGGATTTCTCACTGTAGATGGGTGCCCGTTGTTATCAGTCGTCCTTTTTTTTTTAAATTTCCCATTTCACTAAGACGTTGGTGAAGACGGGCAAATATTGAATGATGCGGAATGATACGGTTCGGGTATCATTCTTCATAAAGACGTCTAACAGCACGCGAATTTCCATTGGCAAGACCGTAAACGAAATGCATATCACACATTTCAGCATTCGTGTAATTCATTTTAGAAAACCGAAACTGGCAATAAACTGAATGAATACTCTGACAACTATTGACAAATAAACAAATCCCTCTCAACACAATAGTTTTTGAAGAACCAACTGTGATATTATATCGTGTTAGTCATAGTTCATAATTTATTATTAAACATTCAATAACTTTAAAACCAAACCGTTTTGGACATATACTCATATGAACTTTTATGATCAAAATAATCTCAGGAATCAGCTCTTAAAGTTTGTCGCATATATTGAGAATCACCCTGTATAAAATCAATGTAGCCGGTACGTCTGCATCACGAATGGTTTCCTGAGAAGTGTGCTGCAATCCATTTCAATGTGGTATCTCTTATGCCTGTGTCTTAATTTAAAAATATTTTTTTTTATTTACTTAGGTAATTAAGGCATGTACATTTAACTGACTCGATATCTCTTACCGTTTACGAGATTCCAATAGCGAACAGGTCAATTTAGGACAGCCTGTATTTCACGACTGGATACGAAAAAAAATCTATTTATAAAGTTGCCGCGCCACTCATATGCAGGCAAGAAACATTCGAGCGGTTAATAGCTCGTCTTCCTAGTGCCTGTTTTGTGTGATATCGGATACCTTCAAAAATATTCGAGAGTGCTGCTATTGGGCAAGACCCTACAGGAGCAGTGACCTCAGCTGTTAGGCGTCTTGTGTACACGCGTCTATCGGCCTCAAGATGAATTTTATTACTGGTATAATAGTTTTTATAGGGAGTATCTATATATGAAAATGCCATCCAGAAAATGAGAAAATATACGTCATCAATCCAGGTCGATTGTTCAATATTGTCCAGAAACGGTAGCATAACTAAGAACTTGGTACTTATATTTTGTCCTTTATAAACAATTCATGCATATTGTAATAAGTAAAATGGATTTTCATTCGAAGGATTGTTGTTTATATTTATTATTTATTATTATAAAATGTTGGAACTTGTAGTATTCAAACTACACTGAGAAAAAATTTAATAATCATAAATAAAAATACAGGTATCGTAAGTAAAAAGTTCAGCTGGATAGGGGACAAAAGCACAGATTACTTAGCACTAGTAAAGAAGAGATCCTAAACACTGATACTAACAAGACGCAATCTAAGTTACTTACGGTCTGCTTCATACCGGTAACTTATGAAGTTACTTTTGATAATTAAACTGAAGTAGTTAAGCCAAAGAATATATGTAGTTGCAGTAAGCAAAGATTTGCCCTTGTCAAGTAGTAGGTGTATTGCTGTGAGTGAACTATTCTGTAACAGCTATCACACTTTCATAATTAATACAAGCTATTTAGATTATTTGTGATAAGGAAAGAGTATCATTAATGCACGTTTACTAAATACCTGATATAAAGAAGGTAATGGTTTGCTATAAATATACAATATACTTACCTTAAATTTGTTGTTCAACTATAGGTAGTGTAGGAAACGAGGAAGTTTAGTGAATATTTATTAAGTAGCTTACTGTGTACTTTGTGCGAATAACTGATAAAATACAAAAAAGAAAGTTCCGCAAATCTTCGATTATTTATGCAACCGCAACTATAAGTACTGCCTACCGAGCAATGCGTAATTCAAAATTGTTTGCAAATAATGTTTAATTACTATTCAGTGTGCTGTAGCTTCGATTGCATTAATAATCGAAGATTAAATTCGCATTTATTTGGCTAAAGATGGTACATAATACTTATTACTTAAGACAAAAAAAGCAGTAGTTATTAGTAATAGTTTTATTTTGTATAGGACAAACACAGTGACTACCTGATATGAATGAAAGATATTGATTTCACTTTAACAACAGTTTTTTTTAAACAATTTACAACGTAATGACTCATAAAATATATTCCTTAATAATGAAAAAGAAATGAACAAAGCAATAATAAAAGATAAGGTAAATGGGGCCCCCTTGAAACGTTATTTAGTTATTGAAATTATTGAAATCTAAACAAACGACAAAGAGAAATATGGCTTTGAAGTTACAACTAATAACAAACAAAGAAATAATATACCTAGGCGGTAAACTTGCGGTTTCTGTTGATTCTTTGCACTGGGCGTTGTCTCGGCGAGTTGATCCTCTGCCGGCGTACGTGGCGGTTATGTCCGGTGATCGCCTTGAAAACGGCTACTTCGTCGGGGTATCCCTAACTGCAGGTGGCACTTGGACTGTCGGATCACTAGCGACGGCATCCACACTTTAACTTCACCAGCGGACGCAGATATCATCACAATGATGGGGAATTCAAATATCCCACACCACGTGATTTAAAACTGCAATCTTGAAACATCCGATTGCTTATAGGCTCGGTACTTCTTCTTTCGCTGGGATTCTTTATACGAATGGGGCACTGAGTTAACCCACCCGGTATTTTTAATATATTTGCGTTGCAACTGGCCCATAATGGCCGTACTCCTTGCCCACTCTTTTTCGACGACCTTTTCCCACGTCCGTAACTCTTACTTGACGCTAGCACGCGCCTGCGCGCGTAGCAGTCTCGGGGACTATTTTATTACTCCGCCGCATTAGCCAATCAGGAATAGTAAAACAATCACGGGGTGGCAGCAAAACTCAAATAATCATAGTTGCGGCAAGTTGTTACCTATTTAAGAAAATACATAAGTTTAATAGCGATCAGCATTGTTGTTACTTCTACTAAGCATGTGTTGTATAATTAGATACAGTACCAGTAGTCATAAGTAATACGTTACTTACACACTTAATTTGTCAGATACGCTGTGTAATAGCCGTTAATAAAAGCATTATTTACAGTAACAACTTACATTCAGGAAACTGGATTTAGTTGCAGGTATTAATTGAGGAGAATAGTTCCAAGTAAAACTTTATCTATTGTAAATAATTTTTTATCAAGTAAACACTTTACTTAGCCCATTTTTCTCAGTGTACCTCATAGAAAAAATAAAATATATAATTAAATTAATAACATACTACTTTAAATTAACAAACTACTTAATAATTTCTTTTTCCAATAAGTAATAAACTTTATTTTGTTAATACAATAAACCAACTTTAATAAATAAAATTGTTCAATGTAATAAAAAAAAATTATCCATATAATATATCATTTCTTATTTTAATAAACCCATCTCAATAAACTACGTTTATTAATTTTGTTTTTTCAGTGTAGACACCGTATTTGCAAATTAGCAAGGGTTTTGAAAAAAATAACAAATTTCATTGAATTTTCATATTAATCATCGTTGATTTAATATTTTTTCCTGTACAGTCGTCGACATTATTACTTAGCACTCGAACGAAAGACTCATCGCTTTGATGGTGCTAAATATTAGTGTCGGTGACTGTACAACGCACATATCTTTAATCTTTTTTTTGCCTTGACCTCGTGTATTTTTTGCCTCATTTAACCGAGAATATTTCTTACCGGTTTACGAGATTGCAATGGTGAACATGTTAATTGGGACAGCCTGTATATACTAAATAAAAGAGTATTTGTCAGTGAATCCAATCGCTAGTAATAAAATAGCTATAACCGTATAGATTTTACGACAAGATCCACAGTACAGACGTATTACAAAAACAATAATGTTTAATTGAAATTTACCCGTACAACGAAGTGGGAATACAAGACTTATAAAGCAATTAACTAAACTAGGTACTATATGCAGATGGTTAAAGACCTATTAGATGTTCCTCTGTCAGCATTTTATTTTATAATCTAATACTGGTTTCTGTATGAGTATATATTACGCATATCTAATTGTATTTAATTTGATTTCGCTTCAAACTTCACCCAAAAACCAAATACCATGTGATTCAAAATGATTGTCGTAAGAAAAAAACTGTTTTCCGGAAAAAATTATCTATACTTATTACCAATTTAATGAGCGAAGTTAGCTACATACAAAATCATACATTAAATGAATTTTCTTGACATTTAGCGACATTGGCGTGCGTGTTTGAGTATCTTTCGATTATTTATCTTATAATTTTTTCAAATCGTTTATATTTACATTAATATCACCAGCAATAGTATTTTGTGATACTGTAAGAAAATAAGGGAATTTATCTGTGGTAATAGCTCAGCAAACAGGTAAAAAATCAATATAACATTAAGGTGAAATTAGTTTAATAGCATTTATAATTTTATAGGCTTATCATACACTTCAGCGCAATGAGCTGTCAAAGAAAGTTACATTTTCATCCTTATAAAGTTTTACGGTACAGGAATTATTACTATTAGATCACGATAGGCGATTGGAATATTTCATTGCTTTAATAACAATTTAAGGGACGATGACCTGCTAAACAAATCATTTTTCTCGGATGAAGCCTGGTTTTATCTAACAGGCTATATCAATTCACAAAACTATTGTATCTGATCTGCAGAAAATCCAACACGAATTTCGAGAAACGCAATTGCATCCCATAAAGTTGGAGTTTGGTTAGTAGCTATTGTCCAGGCAACGAATAATAGGGCCAATTTTCTTCGAGGAAACTGTAACAGCCCAACGTTACCAACAGATGTTGGAATTGTTTATTGGCAGAGTTACAAGAAAATGAGCTTGAAGCAGGTTATTTTCAGCACGAATAATGCTCCAGCACATGCTGCTCGACAAACCTGCCAATATCTTCAACAGTTTTCTGCTGACAGGTTCGTTAGAGCACAAAGATGGCCACCAAGATCGCCTGATCTAACCCATTAAGATTACTTCATGTTCGTTTATCTAAAAAATAGGATCTATAGAACCGCATGCATACCATAGAAGAACTGATGATGCAGTTTGGTCACTTAATAATTAATACTAATTGTATGTTATAAGTGTAAAGTAATAAATAAATTTAGTTAACACCAAGTTAGTAACTGAAATTGTAAAATCATAATTTAGTAAATTAAATTAATTACATTTTCATTTTTACAAGCAGAACACCAATCCATAGTCGTTTTATATAATGCGAGTTCAAATATAGGTTACGTTTTCCTTATTTATGACAGATCCGTTACTTCTTATGTTCCAACACTGACTTAGTTCAAACCTTCATTACATGACACGCGGCATATACCTACACACCCTGTTACTATCTATACCACGGAAAAAATTTGCGACAAAATTTTACTATATTTTAAAATCAAAATAAAATTTTACTACAACTTGTTAATAAATACCACATTATTGCAACTTGTAGTATTTTTCTAAACATTTATAGAATAAAGTCCTGTATTTACCAATTATATTAACAATTTGTAACACTTATCTAAACCATATAGTGTAAGTCAGGCTTTCGCAGTATTTTAGTAAAAAGTTTAACAACCACCATTATTATATTTTCTTACAGCAATGTAACTATTAGCTTCACCTAAATGTAGTAACTGTTTTATACTGTGGTATAATGGACGCCATTGTTAAGTGTAACAGAATCTTAAACAATTTTGCAAATACCGTAAACGTAAAATGTAGTAGTTTGTTTTTATAGAATGTTTTATATTTAATTAATCTACACGATTGAGATTAATATATATATATACATAGGTATAAACATTATGTATATTATACATTAAAGTTTGTGTGGCTACTGAAGTAAAATTGAGTTATTTTTACACTTATACCTACCTACGACTCCAGCTATGTTTCATGGAGATCCGCGCTGTAGAATAGCTTCAAAAATTTTAAATGGTGATACACATGCATTTAAGCATATATTTAGTCGAAGTTAACATTAAAAAAATATATGTTAATCAGTTATTTTTCCTATTATCAAACTTTATTACACAAAACAAAGAATTTATCAAAAGAAAATATTCACCCAATCGAAGCAAATAAAACAAACAGTCCGGAGCACATTTATATTTATTGAAAATTTCTTTTTTTCGTTACATAATTAATAAAACATTATAGCAGCGCCATTACATTATAGCATTTTCACAAAAACAATAATTATTATGAATGAAATGAAATAAGCAATTCCAAATAAAAATATTTTTAAATTGAATTAGGCTTTCAAAAGTAAAATTCTTATAATAAGGGAATCCTGAGCTTCGTAATCATTTGTTTGTAATTGATGGATTCAGTCAACCTTTGTTAATGTAATATTGCACATTACGCCACTTTATTTTTTAATATTCATTAATACTAGTATCAAGTTAAAACTTATAAAGACTGCCTGAACCCACAATAATTGTATACAAAAATACGTATGAACATGTGTAGTGAACGTTACTAAAATAAATCTACGTATGGTTTATAAAAAATTAACCTTAAAATTTATTATTTTGTCACGTCTTCACACATAACCTGATGCTATTCAACACGAAGTAAAAATACAACAGTTTCGTATGTTTATGTTTATTTTTACTAAAACTCACTTAAGTATGTCAACCTTTACGAATTTGTAAAAATTTATACGTATTTAACAGGCTTCTCATTCTCTTAATTACCCTTTAGGTACTCTAAAATTTAATATACATACATTTCCACATACTTTGTAATTGATATATTTACTAAAAATGAAACACCTTTTTGCGAAAAATAACGTAACCCCTGTGTAACAAGTAAAATACAATTGACAGGAATAGGAATTATTTCCTAATAAAATTAATCAAGCGAATACTACTAACCCCTAATCACAAACGCTAAATATTCTGTCACCCTTTGTTAATATATTAAAGAAGACGCGGATCTTTTTTTTTTCGAAATGGAAATGGAGGGGTACAACATATATCACATCTTATGAATCTGAATAAATTTAGTTATTTGTGTGAGTTAACATTATTTACTAAATAATAATTCATTATCACTATTAAGTGCCCAATAACCTTGGTGTGTGATTCCCAAATATATACCGATGTATGCAGTATGACTGCATAAACAGCGACTACTAAGGAACCTTGTTTAGTCAAACCAGCTGATTAATATACTAATTCTGCTAATGTAAAAGATGCATGCAATTTGAATAATGATGAAACAAATAGATATTAAACGTTCACACCATCAAAAAAACGAGCGTTTTATAATTTCCCATTCATCAACTTTCTTTCAGCACTCATTTATCTTGATCAAACGTGTGCAAATGTCTTCTTACCTCCGCTACTAAAACAACAAACGTGGCAGCAACGGTAAACAGCAACACGGAAATGATAACATGCGCATGTGGAGATGCATTAGTTAATATTTGGTCACAAAATGCACCAATAGAAAGGCAGAGAAATGTGATGTCATCAGCCTTTTTACCCCCGGATAATGTTGTAGTGATTTACCACATAGTTGCGTATGTCATTATTACAACTTTTAAGACAAATTTTTACAATTTGTCAATGAAACAGTAACAACATTTTGTAAGTAATTTATTAGCAGCTTTGCCTTTATTTTACTAAAACTGTCTCTATAATGTAGCTGCATTATTAGCATTACAAATTTGACAGTTTTTTTTTTGCTACAGCAGTGCGAATAAGAAAATTATAAATGTAATAAGGGTAACTCACAAAATAGTTATTTCCGCAAAATTGTAATAAGCGGTACATACTTATTTTTTTCCGTGTAGGAGCGGATTTGACAATCTTTTTGAATCTCTGTATATGTAATACACAATGTTATACCAAAATCATTTAACTTAGGTTGTGGTATAATAGTGGTTATTCAGTGGGAAAATACATTTCTTAAGACTCTAGCCCGCAAGAATCTCGTATATAATCACTCCGCCAGTAGCGAAGAAATGCCGAAAACGTGCCTACCAAAATTACGTCAACTCTGGGAGTGCAATGACTCGGTGAGGCCATCCGTTGTGCATTCGTGCAGACGCACCAGACTCGATTCCGCGTTGGGCAATCCAACATCAGCGACAACGCACGAGGATCGAGCCCGGTAGAATTTGGTAGAAAGAAAAAGTCAATAACCCTCGACGTATACCGAGAGTAAGTTGTCGTATGGTCGAACGAAATACCTATACTGCGTGAGTTTTTTTTGTTTATCTCTGAACTTTACTATAATACGCATTACTGAATAGAATTATCAAGACACCTTTTCAGTTTGTCGTATAGCGGCAAAGAACAAGAGAGAGGATTATAAAACGATTTTAAACGATTTTTTTTTTGAAGAGCAAAGAGTTAAACTAAATAAATGTTTTTAAACAATTAAATTCAGTTGTAATACAACACCACTATGAGTGGATTTAACCATTCCAACTCCGTTGAGACATTCATTGATTCAGCGTCTCGTTTTAATGTCTAATTATTCTTTAAATTGTAGTTAAATTAGTTTTTTTTTTTAAGTAAAGGTGGACACCTATAATCGAGGTACTTCAGTTAGGTGCTCATTGTACCGTCCCTATTAAATCTCTTACTTCCACTTGAGAGCAGCTTGGTGTTCTCTATAAAGCCCAGTATCTTACCCACTGGAAACTTGAGAACCTTCGAGGGTTCCAATAGATCCTCCCCGAATAGTTTTTGCCTGAGTACTTTCAATTCCACATTTGTGAAGATTATAGATGATATATGCTTTTTCAGAGGACAGTGTCCAGTTGCCAGCCCAGTACCTAATGGTTTTAACTTCTTTCTTGCTAGCGTCTTTAGCATCCCCATTCCCTATTAACGCTTTAGCATGGAGTTGTGCTTCTGTCAACCTCCATTTGTTTGTACTTTCTTTATTTAACCAGGTCCAAATCTCCCTTTTAACTGAGTCCTTGGTAATCCCGTGTACAGGCTCTAGACCTATGAAGTATCTTTTAGAGCGCTCTTTAGCTAGTTCGTCGGCTATTATATTGCTCTTATATCCTCATGTTTCCTGGTACCCAAATCAGAGACACCGTGTAGTCTCGTGCCAGTGTATTGAAGGATTGTTTGTAGTCTCTAATTAATTTTGATCTAGTTACAGGGTTCGAGCCTGTCTTGATACCAACATGGCTATCAGTCATTATACTTATTTTCCTCCTCATGTAATAGTAATAGTAATTTATTGATCTACAGCAGATACGTCAAAAAAGAATATAGAGTATAAACATAAAAAGTTATACAAAGCAAGACATTAGTGTATACACATATAAGTAAAATGACAAGACGACAATGATTTGAGCAAACAACAATACAATATGGGTACAACAAGGCGTACATGATCTCATTATTAGCTAAAGTTGATGCAACATGTACTCATTAATGTGGCATAAAACGGATTGTCCAACAATATGCTTCTTACTTTTCTGCTGAATTGCCTAACACTTAAATTCTGAATATGTTTCGGTAGCCTATTGTATAGTTTGGGTCCCCGAAAGTCCACCGACCGCTGTGTTGAATCCAGTCTATGGCATTTGGTGACTAAGGCACTTCTTTTCCTGGTTCTGTAGTCATGAAACTGTGAATGCGACTTAAAATGCGTTCGATGTGTATGCACGTATTTTACACAAGAAAGTATATACACATTAATCACAGTAAGTATTTTTTTTGTCTTTAAAACCCATCCGCACAAGGTATGCACCGCGCGCTTTTGGAGTTGTAGCATCTTTCTTGCAGCTGGAGATGCTCCCAAATGACAATACCATACGATGCGACACTATGGAATCCAGCGTAGTAAGTTAATTTTGCCGCTTTTTGTGTGGAGACATTTTTTATTTTGTGTATGGTTTAAATCGCAGAGCATAACTTCTCTAACTTATTGCCTGAATATGGTGATTTCATTGGAGACCTGAGGAGATGTATAGTCCGAAAAACTCTGCAGATGATACATCCGCGTCAGGAATAGTGAGTACTTGGGTCTTATCCGTATTCAATTTCAATTTTTATTGGTATCGCACCATTCTTTTATATTTGTCATGACATTTCCCGACTGGTGTTTGTGTACAGTGAAAGCCGTATCGTCTGCATATAAGCATGCCTTAAGGTGAGGAACATTTGTGGACAGATCATTGATATATGCTATGAAGAGGAGTGGGCCCAACACCGATCCTTGTGGGACGCCATATCTAATAGGTTTCAGCTCCGACAGTTGGCCTTTCCATATTACGGCCTGCATCCTATTTCTTAAATACGATTCGATGTAGCCTCCCTTTGCAATCATTTCTGCAAAGGTTGCAAAGACGAAATACCTCTGTCTGGAAGACCGTCGCGTGCTTCCGGATATCCTTTGATTAGGGCTTGGCTCCCACAAATACCGTTTGGATCCGTCCATGAACCAGTCATCAAGTGCAGTGAAGCAATGATATCACTACGTGCCTGGTCTCTGTTCGGTATGGAGATTTTCACCTTCTCAGTGAAGATAATTCAGCAATTTAATTCATCCGCAGCAATAGTCCATCTAGTGTCGTACCCGTAGTATCACTGTACCTCCAACTCTAATGTTGGGATGCCACAAGTTGTTGGTTTTCAATCTAAGGATCGCATTCATAGCCACTGCTTTCATATAAAGCTCCAGCGGGGGGAGGCCCACAATGGTCTCCAAAGAAGCGGTCTCTGTGATGTTGATTGCACCAATGATTCCCAGCAATGCCTGTCTCTGGACAGCGGTTAGCAGCTTCACTACGGAGGGCACTTCTATTCTTCTCTACCAGACTACTGTATATTATCGCTAGGTTGTAAATTGACAATATGTTTTCAGTTTTACTACATATACAATAAAGCTCTATCTATCTATCTATCAACATATTATACAGTGTCTGGTAGAAAGTTGAACACAAATAGGTAGACGTCTTTATTATAAATTTGCCAGAAAACTTCATTTAATTAAAGTTTCGGCATTGTTTCAACTTCAAAATGCACTTATCAGAATTTAAATATCAAATCTTTATTTAAGCAAAGTTGCTCCTGAGTACAGTACCCTTTGTTTTACAGAATATTAATAAATTTACAAAAGGAAAAACTGGAAGGAGATGTCAAACACTAATTCATAACCGGCTACTTGTAAAAAAAAAGTAAGATTTAAAACATCGTCATTCCTTAGATTTACATTAAACCAATGGCAATATTCCATACGTTTTTCGAAATCTAATGGGAGCGATTGCTGCACGATAGAGATTTTATATGGATGATAATGAAGTTTCCGTTTTACAGCTTTTTGAGATGATACATAAGATAAACCTACCAAAAAAATCACAGTACTTTTTATAACACCATTTCGTATGTGTATTTCTACCAGTTTGTTGTGCAAGTTTCCGTAATGGCTTTGTAGGGCTGTGATCCAAACGAGCAAGTGCGTCTTCTACCACATTTTCGGTTAGAACTGATGGACGAACTGGTGACTTTCCCTTCAAAACACTTCCAGTTCCTCTGAAGCGATGGACAACCCGATTGATGTGTCGAAGAGTTTTATTATCGATTTGCACTTCGGCAAATTGATTTATAAATTCTTCAACGCAAAGTACAACTGAATATCTACGAAACGCACGGCTGTGTAGAACATATGTCAATTTTGACAGCAAAATTTAAGGAAACGCTGTATTACTAATTTCATTACAATGATTAGATGAAAATATTGATTTGCGAATCGCGGAAAGTAGTGTAGGATCAAGACAATAATTCTCGATCTCAGTGTGGTTATGTGTTAAAACGACAAAATCTAATCTGTCAACGGTGTAACATAACCTGCGTCACAATCAACTTACACGTTTTTAAACTTATACTGCTAACTTAAGTTTAAAGGAGAAAAATTCTATGACCTGCTAGGAGGATAGAGGTATTTAGTCATATAGCACCTAAACGATTTAACTAATAGACCACAGGACTACAGCATAAAAGTCGAAGGAAAAACGATTAACATTGATGTCTCTAACAAAAAAGTATCTGTAATTACTTTTGGTCGTTTTATATTCCTTGAAATTCGTTTTATTATTCATTAAATTTTACTATTGCTGCTATCTCTAAACCACCTTCTCCATCCATCTTAATTATCAGCAACGGGCACCCAACCTTCAATTTCTTGAAATCCATCAACAAACCGCATGATGGACGCATATACTTATAAACAGTACTACACATATACTATACATTCATTGTTGCCGAAAAAGTTATTCGATGTTGCGTAAGACCGAGAGGCAGATGACTCCTGCAGTATAGGATCACTGACCGTTTGACGTTAGGTAGTTTTATATATATTATGTATATACAGCATTATCTGCTCGTATAGAAGCTTCACATAACATCTAGAAGGTCTGCCGTATAACAGCCGGTGCGTGCGCCCTATAGCGTCTCGTATAATATGTATAATGCCGATGCTGGTGATGCGCATCTGCTATATCGGTTTTCACGCAGAACATAAAAAAAGCATATGTGTTATATTTTAATAAACTCTGATGGCAGAACCGGAGCGAAAAACTTCGCTGGATATGCTTTGTATTAAAATAGATCTATATGAGTATATTTAGTGCTCAAAGTATATAAGCATAGAGACGGCTTGCGAAATCGATGACATGTAGGTAGGTACGGGTGATTTAAACGCTGCTCAAAAACAGAACCCCATGCATTAGGACTTTATATGCTAGCGCGTACATTGTAAAAAAATTACAGTAATTTTGCCAAGGTAAATCAGGAATATTACATGTAATAACGTTGTGAATTTACCACAATAAATCATGTAAATTTTGTTTTACATATTTTTTCTAGGATATTTAACATGGAAAAAGAAATTTCGGTAAAATTTATAGCTTTTTCATGTAAGTTTAAGATGTAACAAAAATTCAAAAGGAAAATACCGAAAAAAAACATGTACAATTTTGTATTTACTCTCAAAATTTACTTAAAAGTGTAAAATTGACATTTTTTGGGGAATTTAGTGCACTTTAAATGTAATTTTACTAGTGAACTATTAATTTTGCTGTAAAAATATGAGGATCTTTTATATTTATTTGTTTTTACTTGCATTTTGGGGTAAAACTATAGATATCATGGAAAATACGAAATTCATACGCCGCAATGTGATTGGTTACTGGATTATTTATCTGTGCGCGTAGGTAATTCTATTCGTTTGTCGAACTTATTATTGGCTCAATGATATCATGTACGTCACAAACAATCGTAGGTTTCGCGTAAGCGTGTTCATTCTTGATCCCTGGTTGAGCGATTCAGTATGACCTATTAGGTGTTATAAAAGAATTAGGTAAGTTGCTTGCTCTCTTTATAAAAATACATATGAAAATTACTTCAGTGTTCGGTAAATATAGAGTTCATATAAATATTACATACGAATTTTACAGTACAATCTTTGAAAAACACATCAACATGTGAAATTTACTAGATGGTAGAAATTTTACCTTATGAAGCAAATTTACCTGTAAAATTGTAAGCAACTTTGTTACCAACGATTTTACATGTAATTTTACTGCAACTTTTTTTACAGTGTATGATGAAGTTCGTTTTGTTAATTTTCCGTTTCGGAGAATTATACTAATTGAATAGGTAGATATACAGGGTGATTCAACGGAATCCGTCCATTAAAAGTTTTTGACTTTGCAATGATATCTGGATTTTGAAACTTTGGGGTTAAGCATAGTTGGCTATGATCTCTTCATACAGAAAAAACAATTGCATCTATGTTTATCACACTTCCGGCTACATCAAAAGTTATGGCCAACTTTGATATTTTAAATAGAAACCTATATTTTTTAGTGCATTTTTAGATTCTACACTAAGAAAAAAATTTAATAATCATAAATAAAAATACAATTATCGTAAGTAAAAAGTTCAGCTGAATAGGGGACAAAAGCACAGATTACTTAGCACTAGTAAAAAAGAGATCCTAAACACTGATACTAACAAGAAACAATCTAAGTTACTTACGGTCTGCTTCATACCGGTAACTTATGAAGTTACTTATGATAATTAAACTGAAGTAGTTAAGCCAAAGAATATTTATATAGTTGCAGTAAGCAAAGATTTGCCTTTGTCAAGTAGTAGGTGTATTGCTGTGAGCGAACTATTCTATAACAGCTATCACACCTTCATAATTAATACAAGCTATTTAGATTACTTGTAATAAGGAAAGAGTATCATTAATGCATGTTCACTAAATACCTGATATATAGAAGGTAATGATTTGCTATAAATATACAATATACTTACCTTAAATTTGTTGCTCAACTACAGGTAGTGCAGGAAACGAGGAAGTTTAGTGAATATTTATTAAGTAGCTTACTGTATACTCTGAGTGAATAACTGGTAAAGTCCAAAAAAAAGTTCCGCAAATCTTCGATTATTTATGCAACCGCAACTATAAGTACTGCGTACTGAGCAATGCGTAATTCAAAATTGTTTGCAAATAATTTTTAATATTACAATTCAGTGTACTGTAGCTTCGATTGCATTAATAATCGAAGATTAAATTCGCATTTATTTTGCTAAAGATGGTACATAATACTTGTTACTTAAGAAAAAAAAGCAGTATTATTAGTAATAGTTTTATTTTGTATAGGACAAACACAGCGACTACCTGATATGAATGAAAGATATTGGTTTCACTTTAACAACAGTTTTTTTTTAATAATTTACAACTTAATGACTCATAAAATATATTCCTTAATAATGAGAAAAATGAACAAAACAATAATAAAAGATAAGGTAAATGGGGCCCCTTTGAAATGTTATTTAGTTATTGAAATTATTGAAATTTAAACAAAGGACAAACAGAAATATGGCTTTAAAGTTACAACTAATAACAAACAAAGAAATAATATACCTAGGCGGTAAACTTGCGGTTTCTGCTGGTTCTTTGCACTGGGCGTTGTCTCGGCGAGTTGATCCTCTGCCGGCGTACGTGGCGGTTATGTCCGGTGATCGCCTCAAAAACGGCTACTTCGTCGGGGTATCCCTAACTGCAGCTGGCACTTGGACTGTCACTCAGCTAGCGACGGCATCCACACTTTAACTTCACCAGCGGGCGCAGATATCATCACAATGATGGGGAATTCAAATATCCCACACCACGTGGTTTAAAACTGCAATCTTGTAACATCCGATTGCTTATAGGCTCGGTACTTCTTCTTTCGCTGGGATTCTTTATACGGACGGGGCCTCGAGTTAACCCACTCGGTATTTTTAATATATTTGCGTTCCAACTGGCCTACAATGGCCGTACTCCTTGGCCACTCTTTTTCGACGACCTTTTCCCACGTCCGTAACTTTTACTTGACGCTAGCACGTAGCCGTCTCGGGGACTATTTTATTACTAAATAGTAAAACAATCACGGGGTAGAAGCAAAACTCAAATAATCATAGTTGTGGCAAGTTGTTACCTATTTAAGAAAATACATGAGTTTAATAGCGACCAGCATTGTTGTTACTTCTACTAAACATGTGCTGTATAGTTAGATACAGTACCAGTAGTCATAAGTAATACGTTACTTACCACAAATTTGTCAGGTACGCTGTGTAATAGCCGTTAATAAAAGCACTATTTACAGTAACAACTTGCATTCAGGAAGCTGGATTTAGTTGCAGGTATTAATTAACGAGAATAGTTCCAAGTAAAACTTTATCTGTTGTAAATAATTTTTTATCAAGTAAACACTTTACTTAGCCCATTTTTCTCAATGTACTAATTGTGTTTTTAACTTTTTTTTATGGATTAAACCTATTTTATTAACGAAGTTTATATCTTTACGGTCAAATGGTTGATGAAGGATTATTATTATTATTGTTATTATCACAAAAAAAAATCCGATTTTGGTCAAATTCTCTCGACTTGCAGTTACAAAAATCAACCATCACGATTTCATCAATCCACCCCTAACTTCTCCTTGTTTCACCTACCCAAAAACGGGACACACATCCCTGCAATATCTGCGACACAGCACCCCCTATACAATTCGCGGACCATAAAGATGTTCAGGATTGATAACGCCGTATATTACCTCCGTACCCCTCCCTTCTATATACGAATGCTTTTCGGGCGACGCACATAACTCTTATTGATCGAAAACCGACTCTATATAATACGGGTTCGATGAACCTACACGTGTTAGCGAAGATCCACGTGCCGAACCCGGCCATAGCTGCACAGCTTACCCTAGTTTCGTCGCTTGAACTCTGGTAACCTCCCGTACATACGTACATAGCGGCTGCTGACGGGCATCAGGCTGGTAGACGCGCGAGCCTTTGAGAAACGATGTTGTCCTCTGCCTTCTTCCTTGGTAAACGTCGGTCTGGTCGAGTCCGGCTGATGGGAGGTCTTTCAACTGTCGCCGGCCGATTGGTCGGTGTTATACACGTAGGAAATTATTATGTACATTGCCGCGCGGAGTTTTTACTTTTAGCGCGTATATGCAGATTCGCCTTGGGTGTATCTTGTAACTGTTACGTTTGTAAATGCGAATGTAGTGTATATATGGAAGCGGGTCTCGAAAAGCTGTAGCGCTGTTTTCATTCAGCGAATCGTGCGGAATTAATGCGAGCGACACCGCTCTCTGATATTAGTTAGTACGTGGAGGGTTTAGAACCGAACCAGTTTAAAAATATGTATGCGCTAGGGCGGTGTAAATCAACCCTTTTCGAGTGATTTCAACGATCATATAACCGCTGTACTTTTGTCGAATTAGCGAACATGTAAAAAGAAGAGGGAAAATTATTAAGAAAATATTTAAAATATTAAATTTACACGCTTTTAATTGGATACAAAAACAATATTAAATAATAGTGATAGGTTGCTACTAAGCAAACTGCTATTTTGTAACAGCTAACCCAATAAGAACATAAACGTTAAGAAAACGTTGTTCTTAGCTGTAACCGAGCGTTACGTAACGTTTATAAACAACGTTGAAACGACATATCTATTGTCCCGACAAAAAAACGTTGACAAAAAGTTACTTATTAAACGCTATTTCACGTCATATGCTAATGTTATTTGAACGTTTAATTTTTAATAGAAAATATCGTTAAATAGAAACGTTTAGCAAAAGGTGTATTTTAACGTTTAATAAACCACCTCTGTAAAACGTAAAAAGTACGTTTATAGTGCTACGTGACATTATCGTTCAAAACAAACGTTTATTGCTAAGTGGGGTTCAACGTTAATACAATTTCTATATCAAACCTTTATAAGATCTGATAAAGTGACATATATATCTAGATGTGATGTATATGTCACTTTATACTTACAGTGTCATTTTATGTGTTGATAACGAAAAAATGGCTATAAATTAAAAGTCATAATGTCCATTACTAAATTTAATTTTATTTTAATTAAATCATTCAATGATTATATCATAGTATTCAACTCAGGATAAGCTCTTCAATGAAACATAATGCTTCTTCAGAAAAACTAAATGTAGTTACCTATAAATATAACACAATGCAATAATAATAATAAAAAGATCATAGAACTCTTTACCAAAACTAAGAAAGTAACGAGGTTATTATATTTATAGATATATACATTTTCCATTTTTCTGCACATCCAGGTCTTTTACCCAAACAGTCCATTGGGGCTTTGGCATATTTCAACCAGTCCTTCACTGCACTTTCTGCTGTATGTATTGTTTAATTGTAACTTTAAATGGAAGACTCAAACAATGGGTATCATAAGTAACACCAAGGACCACAGGCTGTAAATTTTAGGGATGTATATATAAGTTAATGTTTACTTTGATTGGTTTCCTAGATTTTTGTATTACAAACGAATGAAAGTATTTAATACTCACTGTATATTGTTACCATAGTTTCCGTATTATCTCTGGTTCCCGTTTTGTGAAAACTAAGTATTCCTTCCCTTCCAGTTATACTTCACTGCAACGACGTCATGTAACAGTAATTAGAATCTCTTGCACAAGAATCTAGATTAGAACCATCAGCATTCGCTTACCTATATATTTGAAAATAAAGTAAGAAAGTGGTGTAAACTAAGAAACCAGGTTATTCAAAAACTAATTTTAGAATATAGTTAAATTTTCTGACATTAGTTTCCTTATTTTAAGATGCCTACTATGCTGTTTTGCCAATTGTGTATATGCATATATATAATTATACGTGCAATGTGCATCGTATATGCAAATAACTAATAGACTTAATTGATGGGGTACTTACCTACTCACCGTTTAGTTAAATATACTGATTGCTACGTATCACATATTAATATAAAACTTTGTTATAAAGATAAAGAAAAGTTCTAACACTCGACTAGTGTAGTAAACATGTGACTGCAAGTGCACCGTGCACGTTGCAAATGCGCAACAGGGGTGGAAGAGTTTATACGAAATGGGGGAGGAATGATACATTCACCAGTAATGCAGTTTTAATACAATAATTCTGTTACCTATTGTTAAATACATTTTGCATTCATTTATGCAAAAGCACATCTTATGTTAAAACAAACAAATTTAGCACCATTTTTTGACTTCATCACAAATCGAATTACATATAGGATTGCAGTTAATAGTTTTTCATATTTCAACGTTGCTTTTTAACGTAGAGTAGACGGTGAAAGAACAACGTTTTATTTTAGTCATATTTAAACTATGCGTTACATTTCAGCTACAAATTTTTCATTTTTCAACGTTGTCTTTTCACGTAGAGTAAACGGTGTAACTAAAACGTTTTATTTTAGTTATATTTAAACTATGCGTTACATTTCAGTTAATAATTTCTCATATTGCAACGTTGTTTTATAATCTAAAATAAACGATGCAACTACAACGTGTTGTTTTAGTTAAATTTAAACTATCCGTTACATTTCTTAGTTAATATAACGTTTCTTCAATGTGTAGTTAAAAGTTGTTTATATAATAAACGTGTTAATTATAACCATTAACGTTGTTTCAACCAATACAACGTTAAATTCACGTAAAGGTAACCAACTTGTTCTCACTGGGAACAACCGCTAGTAGGTTATAGCAGCTATTTAATATCAAAAGAAGTTGCTACTTCTTGTAGCAGTTACATTCGGAATGTCAAAAAGTAGCAGCTCTTTTAAACTGCTAACCAAAAGTAGCATACGCAGATTGTACATACAAAAAAATAATTACTCAATTTGAATATAAATGCATCACATTGAATATAACATAACTTCCTATACATATAAGCAAGAAGATGATGTATTTATATTGAGAATAAAATTTGTTCAGTTTTCCAAACCCGTGAATTTATTAGACGAAACAATTTTTTAGTTCAAATGTAATCAATATACTAAAATGATTATGAACATATAATATTTTCACCACAAAAATAATTATTTTAGATTTGAGTAAATAGATTTTCTCTGAACTCAATCATATTTATGCCTTAATAATTTATGTACATTTGATAGAAGTATATAAAAGTATTATTTGAAGTATTGCCATTATTTGCTTCCAAAATACAGGGTAATTCTCAATATATGCGACAAACTTTAAGAGCTGATTCCTGAGATTATTTTGATCATAAAAGTTCATATGAGTATATATCCAAAACGGTTTGGTTTTAAAGTTATTGAATGTTTAATAATAAATTATGAACTATGACTAACACGATATAATATCATAGTTGGTTCTTCAAAAACTATTGTGTTGAGAGGGAATTGTTTATTTGTCAATAGTTGTCAGAGTATGAATACAGTTTATTGCCAGTTTCTGTTTTCAAAAATGAATTACACGAATGCCGAGATGTGGGATATGCATTTTGTTTACGGTCTTGCCAATGGAAATTCGCGTGCTGCTAGACGTCTTTATGAAGGACGATACCAGAACCGTATCATCCCGTATCATTCAATATTTGCCCGTCTTCACCAACGTCTTAGTGAAACGGGAAATTTTAAAAAACGGACGACTGATTAACAGGCACCCATCTACAGTGAGAACAAGTTAAAGAAATGGTACTAAATGAAATTGAGGAACATCCTACTACAAGCACCAGAAAAATTGCGTTTGCTTTAAACATTAATTAGGCCACAGTTTGGAGAATATTGAAAGATCAACTGTTGTATCCATATCACATTCAACGGGTGCAGGTACTTTTGTCGGCAGATTTTCCGCAAAGAGTGGCTTTTTGTCAATGGATGCGACACAAAATCGCACAAAATCCTGACTATTTGGCTCAAATATTCTTCACCGACGAGGCTACTTTCTCTAGAAACACGATTATTAATTTTCATAATAATCACATATGGGCCGAAGAAAATCCGCACGAACTAGTGAATGCCCGTCATCAACATCAATTCTCTGTCAATGTGTGGGCAGCAATTGTTGGAGATCACTTGATAGGTCCACATTTTTTACCGATGCGGTTAAATGGCGAGGTATACCGCAATTTTCTTGAAGAGGAGCTACCCCTACTGCTGGAAGAAGTGCCGTTGCAATTAAGATTACAAATGTATTTTATGCATGACGGAGCTCCAGCGCATTTTAGTTTAGTTGCTCGCGAGTTTTTGGACAATACGTATCCAGATCGGTGGATAGGATGGGGAGGTCCACAACCGTGGCCTCCTCGGTCTCCAGACTTAAATTCTTTGACTTTTTTCTCTGGGTCACCTTAAATCATTAGTTTATACGACTCCCATTGAAAATGTCGATGAACTGAGAAATCGTATTACCGCAGCTTTTCAAACAATTCGAAATACCCCTGGTATTTTAGAACAGACTCGCCAGTCAATACGACGGAGGATAGAAGCTTGTATTGCAGTTGGGGGCGGTCATTTTCAACAGTTAGTATAAGTTAATTTTGTTTTTCTAATTATTTTGTTAATTTATAATAAAAACATTAATTATGTTAATTTACTATTAAACGTTGTACAACTTTACAACTAAGCGATTTTGGACATATGTTCTTATGAACTTTTATGATCAAAATAACCCCAGAAATCAGCGCTTAAAGTTTGTCGCATATATTGACAATTACCCTGTATAAGTATATTGAACTGATAATACTTGCCTGCTTAATCTAAGCATTTCTACTATTCAAGCAGGGTAGTAATTACCTACTAATTTTGTGTCTGTAAAACCAAAAAACGGTAGGGGAAAATTAATAAATAAAGAAATATTATGTAATTAAATAAATTTGCTGTCATACTTTATAGTTTTACAATATTTGGGAGAAGGTAGCGTATCGGGGTACTCCAGGAGTACGCACGGGATATTGATGCGTAGAGGTATAGATGTTATGTGTATCCGTCGTTGCGACCGGTGTTCTTGGGATACTTCCCACTAAATGCTTGGGTCTGGTATCTAGTCGGCGTTGGTTACTGATATAATTTCAATCAGTATAATAATTTGCTGGTATTACCTACTGAAAACTAATAACTAGTAAATACCTACACATGTTTGTTAATGTACGCACCTACCATGTTCATATATTATCGACACAATCGCGCTGACTCTAAGTATTATTTCAAAGTTTTTTAAACCAGTAATCCTTTAATATTAGATAACACGTACGTACTTACCTTTGAATATTTTAATGGTAGCATCTGTGCATCCACCCCATTCTCTAAGTAGCTGTGAAATGGCTGCGGTGTCTATTTAGATTTACTTACACTCACAACCAACAACACTGTTCGCTGGTCAATCAAAAAGTGACGTCAAGTAAAGCGTATGTATATGCAAAACCCCCTAAACCCCCTAAAAAAAGAGGGAACCAATGACAGATAAGTTTTAGTGCAATAAATGTTGGGGTAAAATTCGTTTCAAATGTTTCAATATTATAGTAATTTCAATTTGATATTTCATGTTTTCAGTACAAAACATTTAATAATTTTATATAGCAATTCATTATACCAAACGTATAAGGGATTTTATTTTGAATCTATAGATTTTCTCACTATGATTGCATAGATTTATTCCTTATAACAATAACAATGTTCATTTGGAGGAAGTATACTTCAATGCAAATATTTACACTATTTGTTCTAAGAGTATATTGTGTTTTTAGAGAATTTACTCTTATGTTCTAATCAACAAGTTTCAGTTCATTTAAATTTATATTTAGTTTCGATGTCTGAATAAATAAAAATATTCAGATTGATAATAGATTTTTTTTGTGTAGCTGCTAACGTAAAGAGTTTTATACATCACTAGTGTATTTTTGGTCATATCTCTTACAATTTTTTTTTGTACACTTTGAAGGGACTACCTCGAATCCCCTCATTTAATTTAAACCTTCATCGCGTTCTACATACAAAAAAAGGAACAATAATAACAACGGAAAAGCATAAATACTCGGAAAAACTTTTTTACCACGAACGGAATAGCCACCATAAATTTCGTGGGCATCACGCAGTGAAACAGTCAGCGGAATATCAATGAGGCTCATCAGTCGGTGTCTCTTCACATGCATTCTTCCCATGACCGTTCGTTATAGGACCGGCCGAAAAAGCAGATCCGATGGCTGGCTACCTTACTCTGTGCACGCATGCGAGTGAGGAGTACCTGCGATTTGTTGTTTCTGATTGTGCCGGTCGTGAGGTCCTTGAACCCGCGCAAGATTCGGTTGCTTCGTGCCCGTAATATTTTTGACGTTATTGACGCATTTCTTGTATGAAACAACTCATATGCGTATACAAGTTGATTTATAACAACACAAAGAAATATCTGCAGGAATCGTAATGGAGTGTAGTATCTCGGTTATAGATTGGTTCATTTCGAAGATGGAAATAAACTTTATGTAAGAAAAAAGATATTTTTGTTAGATTGTTGTATACAGGGTGTATCAGATATAGAGGTAAATATAATAATATGTAGCAGCTGTAATCATTTACGATCAAAAAGTCTTAATGCACAGGAGGTCTATCTGTAAGCATTAACGAGAAAAAAATTTTTTTGTAAATGCCGTGGGCTAGAGCCGCACCTGTGCCCAACCTAAATGCTGTCCCGAGTATACCCCCACATACCACTATCATTCAGCCATTACCGCTGTTAGTTTTGTGTGGATCGTCGCTTGGAGTGCAAGCCACTTCGAACATTTTATTTAAATTCTTCCCGTCTCGAAAAAACGATCCTTCTCAGGACCATCATGATTTCATATAAAGAAAATCGAAGCTTGATGCATCGGCAAAAGCGCGGGAATGTATAGATTCATTTTCGCGCGATATCGAGTGAAAAGGCGTGTTTGCAAATTTTCTGTATCTACATTTATTTCTGTATAATTCGATTCAATTTATTTTGCGTTATATGATTAAATAAATCCAAAAGAAATAACTCAGATTCATGTGGTACCGTTTATTAACAACTAACTCCCGATTCGACAAAGCGAAAGAAAAATATTTACGTTTTTTGTAACTACTAAAGTTGCATATCCGGTGAAACTAGAACGTTTTATCAGAATATTAAAAATAATACTTTGTAGACTTACGTAGAATGCTCTTAACAAAAAAAGGAATGTTTATTTTATAAAAAGAAGAAATTTAAAATGCCTCAGTTTTGCTATTTTTACAAGGGCCTTTATTTATTCAGAATGACGTTAAATGAACTTACGGCATACCATTAAGAATAATACTAAATGAGTGCAATGTATTTATACATAATACCACGTTTAGCGGGTGCTTAACATGACGTTTCCTTGCATCAGGCCCGGACTAAAGAATTTTTGGCTCTAAATTTTACTTTTTTTTTTTTAATGATGAAATCCGGTTTCGGCGGATTTGTGCTTTATATGTCGTGTATTAACACCCAAGCAAAATTTACTTTTTTATTTGATACGCCCTGTATAGATAACTTAAACGTATATCCAATTATCAACGCACAATGACCTTTCATTTTATATTAAGTAGCTTTTATTTCAATCCAATTATTATAAGTGCGGATACAATACTAGATTCTATTATAATAGTGGTTACTGATTGCTTATTTAAATATGTATTACAACAAAACTCCCTACATTAGCTGTATAAGCATGTTTTTTTTATTGACAAAATATTAAATGAACTTCAGATGTTCTGTTTACTGTACTTTTATAAATGCCGTTTAACATGGAATCACTGGAAATGCTACAGCTTCACAACTTTTTATATCTCTTCTCTCATTTCTTTTACCTAATTAAATCGTAACCATCGTTTAAATATTTATGTGCCATGTTATTATAATTTAATTCACACCATTAAAGAATATGAACTATAACTATCAAAGTATGCCATAACCTATCAAGAATTCTTTAGCAGCATTACTCATTCGACTGATTCGTTATCTCTATATCTGCTTCGTGTCGAGGCCAATTTTACTCTTCAGCTAATGCCCTAGCATCCTTACGCGATCACCACTCGTCAGTGAATGGACGTTCAAATAAAACACGCCCGCTAAATCTACTCCACCAGATTCGCAATGTGAATCATTAACCCTCCCAAGGGACTTGCTCTATGAACAATACTAATATAACTAGTACTAATGCAAACTTCACCTAGACCCCTCACCACAAATTGCACTAAACTTGGACGTACGTTTCGATAGCAAAGCTATCATCATCAGCAGATACACTGAACTGTAGTCCAGTTTAGTGCAGTTTGTGATGAGGGGTCTAGGTGAAGTTTGTGGCATTACCAGTACCACAGTTTGGAGTATTTTTGTCAACTAGTACTAATGATTTCAAAAATTAATATCTGGATTCCCTAATAAGTTTTAGAATTCTCTCGCTTAGAGATAATTAAAATTCGTTGCGTCACTTAACAAACATGTTGTACATGCCACGCTTATTCGATCGAAATTGAGGTTGCATCCGAAAATTAAGCAACTTTGTGCCATTTACTTATTAAAACAACTTATTTTGGTCTAAGAAATATGTATATGGCAGATATTATAAGGATCTATTACAGATGAGCTGTTTAAGACAAAAGTGTATCAATAAAAGACCGGTATTGTGCATAAAAGTTTGTAGTTTTACTTCAATTATAAACGATATATAAAAACAACTTAAGAGAAAGATGTTATCAAGAACGAGGAAACATTTTTATGTTATAAGTAATTTCTATGGTAATTTGCTGGTCGTTGCACTACTGTTTTTAGGGAATCAGAAGTAACGTGAAGAAAGAATTTAGACGTGACAAGCACACGCAACGTGAAGAAATAGGAGATAAGGATGTTATTTTTTTTTTTTTAAGGTTGTACATATGTAAATGATATAAAAGATACAAATGGTATAAGCGAAGTAAACTAGTTTGGTTGAGTTATAAATGGTGGTATATTCCGGGTTATTGCATGTACTTTGGCATTTATCAAAAATATAAATGTATATTGACATAAACATGGTTACCACAGATACTGTAATGGAACGGATTTTCTTATCTGGAAAATTTTTGGGGTGGTTAGCCTAAATTCTTTTTACACCGAACCGAGCCCCGTTTTACAAATAACCCCACCTGCTCTTTTGACCGACGAGCGACCGCTGGAAAACAATCTTTCTGTTCGGTAGCGATTGGTTTTAGAAGATATAACCAAAGATGTTTTTCAACGGTGTTTTCCTCAGTCACTCGAAGCAGGGCCGTTAGTTAGCCTGAAGATTGTCAACTTACCCACCTCGTCGTCTTTCTCTTTATCCAGGACTTCCTCGAAACGGCCGGTAACGAAAGGGTTACGCGTGCTTTTTTCTGTAGCTGAAACGGAACCCGCGAACTAATTAATTCAAAACAGCGATGTAAAGAATTTTTATAAACTTTAGTCGTGACGTCGTTCTGTACCGATTTACTCGTTCCGCTTCTCTCTCTACAAGAGGGCGCAAGAATGATGGTTGGCGTTATTTTTCTGAACTTCAAACGCCCTTCTGAAGAGTAATGTGGGATTCGCTGATCAGCAATCGTAACATACAATAGACAAAGAAGCAGATAAAATTTAAAATAAATACCGTATTATCTTAATTATGCGAGATTTTAAGCAAAACAGACTGTTATTTCCTGTGAAGTAGACGCTGCTACAGCAAATGCCGCAGTACTCATCAACAACGTATTAATAAAATGAATTTAAATACTTTGTATTATACCGGATGGAATTTCGTATTCTTACAATACGACAAACATTCCTAACGTAATATTACTAATGTGTTTACATACATAGCAAATGTAAAGTGGAAAATCATTAATCATCAATTCGCCATAATCGGTCAGACGACGTCACAACGAAGCAAGTCAAAGATTAAAAGAAATTCTGTTCTCATCTTGTTTAGAACAGAATTATATACATTTGTTTTGTCCTAACCCGACTCCGTAGTTTAGTTTTGTTACGTCCCCATATTTAGATTTAGGTTCCTTCAGTTCTAAGAAGTTAATAGTGAAGACATCTTTCCCTTTTTCTATTCTTTCTTTATTTATTATATAAATGCATAGGTTTTAGTCCGCACTGTAAAAATTTCTATTCGAGGGCTGTATATTTCAAATGGTGTTCGAACTGACGGACGTAGGCAAACATATAATAGTCCTTTTGCTATTTTCTTTACCACACGCCAGCTCCCTCGCAAACACTCGGTATATCTGCACATACAGGGAGCAGAAGAAGTATCGAGCGCGCGGGAAGCGGCCTCCTGTGGTCCCACCCGCCACACAAGGCATAAAAGCGCAACAACCTCCCGTTTTATATAGTTCTATATATATACCATCGTTTCTTTCTTTCTTTCTTTCTTTCCTTCTGGTGCTTCGGTGTTGTCGTGCGTGCACGCTCCCTGGCGGTCGTTTGTTGTACGTACGACGATGCGCAACCTCGTTTGTAGGTCGTTGGGTCGAGGACCTTGGGACACGTGTATATCCCGGGAAAAATGCGTGTGCAAGCCCCATTAGACGCTGTTGTTGAGCTTTCGAGTATGTTCTTGCGTGCGACGCAGGTGTATGCAGGTGATTCGGGAATGGGTGGGCTACGAACACCTGGTCTTCTCTTCATATATATAAAATAGCATAAAAAGCGAAAATCATAACGTCAAAGCATTGTATATATATATATATATATACCATTATTCATAAATGTCCTCAAAGTTCGGATTTTTAATTCACAAATCAATGTTCGGTATCTGTTGATAGTTGCAAAACTATTTTTGCATGGACAACAAGAAGGATTTCGCTAGGTGTTAGCCTGCGCCAATTTAAACACCATCAGTATTCATTTTAAAGTTAAGCGTAAATACAACAAATTGCAGTGATCATTTTTAATCGAAATGAAAATGAATTATCTCCAAAAGCCCATTCACTAAGGAGGGGGATTTGCCGTTAGAATGTTGTAAATCCTGCTAGTACTAGGAGCACTAAGCACTCTAGTGTGCCGTTAAAGAAATCGTCCTTTCAATGGCGATGACACCTATCAGATGTTCTAGTAAATATACCAGATTAGTATGTTTCGATCGTAGTTTCCAGGCTATTTTGTGCGAAATATTATCTGTTACTGGAATGAAATAGGAGATGCGCCATCTATACGACAATTTCTCTACTGCACATAAGTGTATCTGCTCATCTGCTGTACTATATGGGGAGAAAACTGCTATACGAAAATAAAATGCGATATTTATTTTTACTTCCATGTAAATATTTCGTTAAATTAATAAATACAGCGCTAGCTTCAAATAAATCTACTAACCATCAAATTATTTGTTTGATTGAATACAGGAATATTTTTAATATTCCAAAATCAAGTAATAATTTAGTAACTGTAACCAAATGCATGAAAAATGGTTGAAAACAACAAGATCGTTTTTCCCGTATATAACAATTTTAAAACTTTCAAACACTGCTATAAAGTTCCTTGGCTTATAAGTAAATCAGCATTAACTGAAAAGATTCCAATTATCTCTGAAATTTCTTCAGCCTCGCGCGAAAAATATTCACTATTGTTCATTATTGTTTGTGTATCTGAGGCTTATGCACGTGGGAACATGAATAAAACTAAAATACTTCCGCGTAAAAAAGCATTCAGCTTGAATACAGGTGCTCGCATCTTCCGTTAAAAGGCAAAAGTTTTAAATCAATGTATACATGCGTGTTCACGCAAATAAATCAAAACGTCCGGCTTCTTTATTTAAAATACTGTTTATAATTCAATAATAGTTAAAAGAAACTAAAATATGTTGTTAAATATGTACATAATAATAACAATATAATATGTAATGTGTATTGTCTTACTTAAAACAGAAGTTAATACAGACATTATAAAATATTAATCAAAATAAGGTGCATTCCATTTAATTACGGTTACTTTTCGTCGAAAAGCATATAGGTACTTAAGAAGAAAATAGTTTTCCGGTAAAACAGTACGCTACTTTCAATTAAAATAAACACTTTTCTGAGAAAGGGTATTCTTTTCACTGAACATGATATAAACCAAAAGTTATAAAACTTTTCATTTAATGCAATCTCTTTTCTCAGTGTACATACACAAGTTCGTCGCAATAGAGAATGGTACATGTCGTCATCAAAAGCTGCGCGAAGCCTGACGTCAATTACACCCCACTGCCTGTTACTTAGTAACGAGGCACCGGCTACCAATATTCGTTCATTGCGCATGTGACGTCATGTACCATTCTCTATTGCGATTAACTCTAACTACATTCAAGTTAAAACGAATCAAAATAGAAACAATACATTAGCAGAGTACACCGAAGTAAGGACAAGAGAGGAGTTATAGCGGTCCAAATTTCTAAACCTAACTTCACACAAACAACAGCTTCCCAAAATGGCAGTTTGTTATTGTTTACGCCCATATCTACACACATTAGTTTACTCATCCGTTTAATCTATATGATTTACTTGTTTTATTTATTTATTTTACGTATTTTATTAGTTTTGAATTACCCCTGCAGTTTTAAAAACATTTAATGAACTATGATATTCTTGCGTAAAAGGTAAGATCAGTGGCAAGTGGCCATAACATTTACATACTTTCTTATATATTATATTGTTAGGTTTAAGTGAAATAACTCACATAATCGTGAAAGAAGATACCAATGGGTATCATGTTGTAGTGCCAGTCACTCTCGTAAGATAAATTTTGGTGCTAACGATGGTCGCAGTTTCTTGGGATTTCTGAATGAATCTAATATATATGACACGACAAGAATTAAGAAAGTACATGAATAAGAAGAACTATTATCGTTGTGGCAGAGATTCCTAGGTCACATTAAATCAATTTATTTGTTAGATACACATTTAAGCTAGATTGCTATTATCGCAGTAACTAACTTATATTCATTTTATGTTCACTTTTAAAATAATATGATTTTGGTTTGAACTGCATTCTACTGGTATAAATTTTAATCACATTTATCCACATTATAGACAATTTCGATATTATATTAGTCTACGTCTGAACTCTATCCACTTGTGCACCCCCGGACATTATTGTTGACAAACCAGTGCGGGGTCGGATGTTAGAAATGAAGTAGTCGAATAGAAAGGAACAATCTTTGTATCGCACAGAACGATATAGTCATAACTCTTGAACCCTAAGTAAAAGTTATTGTGTATTCGTGTCAGAAATTTGAAAGTCCCTCCACCGATGCTGTTGCATTTTATTAATTATTTGAGAAAGAACCACAACATATTTATTCCTGGAAGAATCTTTTACACTATAAAAATATAAACAAAGATTTATTTCACAAAAAGGAAAGAATATGAACATAATTATCGTAAAACACTTGCAAATATATGTATCACTTAATCAAACATTATTTTACTGGAATCGTGTTTTCTATTACTATAAACTCTTCATAAATATTTGCAACAAATTCAGAATAAAAAACGCATAAATTTGTGTATTTTTTTAATCTACTTTTCTACTGCCTTTAAAATATAAATTATTCTACACGTTTAAAAATTTCCGGCAACAGCTTTACAAAATGGCAGCTGGGTTTGAAGGTCATTCAAAACGGACCACTCAAGAACAATGGATTTTTGCGAACATGTCCTTATTGTAATATACTGTGACATTAGTAGATATTAGTGGAGACCATATAATGCAACTAATACCTATATTATTAAATTAATGGTTTCACTCTTTATTAATGCCATCTCAATCATGTAACATCATCGAACATCTAACGTCTATCTTCCTATAGCGCTCTATAAGTTATAATTATAATTTATAATCTAACCTCTAGCGGAGAAGAAATATCATGGTTATGTCCAATTGAGTTAAAATGTAAAGGATAATGATTACTCAATCAAATAATAAGTATAATTTTGGCCTAATTTAATTCTAATTTAACATGACTCTGAGGTTGATTATTTACCTAAAACTAGTAAACCGATACTTCTGCGGTACTATGCCATAAATTAATCCCGTATTTGCTGTACAGCGATCTACTAATAATCTAACTGACCTGAGATTCACATTTTCGTAAACGCTTAACGTGATCAAGAAAATTCACCTATTTAGTTATTTTAGTTTAAATGACCTTCACGTAAATCAACAACAAAATTCAAGGCACGTGTACAAAATCAGCTTATTCTCGCGAAATCCCATATTTGTATACTACTAATGGCACTCCTAACCTCATTATGCAACACACAAAATACGCGTTTAGCTGAACTTAATAATCGCTTTTCGTAAAGATAATGATCAAGCAATATACAATATTTTTTCAAGTACATACAACGCAGTTATGATCCCAACACGTGTGCCCGAATAAACAACATAACACAATACAACAATACATACTCATTTATCAATATGTAGTATGCATTTATTTACGCGTACACAAATATTTTTTCAATCCATCCTCAGAGGTCAACTTGTTTGCTTATCGAGTGCCGCTAATTTTCCTTCTAAAACTCTACCGATCATCGGGTACGCCAAACATTTTCTGTTTTGCCCGTGGTTTTAAACGTATTATTATAAGCCGCACGTGGAAGGTCGCAGTGCGTTTTTTGCCATTAATAATAACCAACGATAATTAGAGTGAGATATTATCAGATATTGTCGTGCAAATTAGTTATTAGAGACTCGCCTAATCGAATTATTTATCATTATGGTACTGTATTATAATATCACACCACACTAATGTTTGTCAATGAGTTACGTAAAATGATTTATAATGAAAATTGTGTAGGACTTACCCCGTTAAAGACACCCTGGAAACATAAACTCTTTGCGATGCTACCCGTATTTTCTTCATTTGACTTTTCATTCCTAAACAAAAGTAACGAAGTTCCAATCAGTTTTTAGTTTTACTATATTTATTTAGTGAATTTAACCTCAATAAAAACACAAATGATACACCCCCAATCAATACAATCCCTAACAAGGTTATTTTATCACAAATTCGGACACTTCTGGTATTTTAAATATAAAACTCTAAAGTAAACACACGGGTAGACAAGTATGAGAAAAAAAAAACTGTCAAATTCAAATTCAGTTTGATGCAAAGTAAATATACAATTCTACCACTCTTAAAATAACATTATGATGAATTTCCCTATGTAAATACATTGTAATGGTATTTAATAAAAAGAATATATAAATATACTTATATCTGTGTTAACTTTTTCAATTTAAATATGGCAGAAAATATGAATTGTTGCTTATGTACCTTTAACAAGTTAAATGCGAATTCAAGTACCACAAATCTTCGATTATTTATGCAATCGAACTACAAGTACGACGTGCCGAGTAGTGCATAATGCAGAATTGTTTGCAAATAATTTTTAATTACTACTTCAGTGTGCTTAGTCTCAATTGTATTAATAATCGAAGATTTGTGAAACTTAGATTCGCATTTAATTTGCTAAAAATGGTACATATGATTTATGATATAGCCCTAATAAACGAATTTAATTTTCTTGTAGATCTATTCTACAAGTACATAGAGTACTGTACTAATATAAAAGTATTGATACAAATATAATAAATTAAATTCTTTTATTTATTTAAAAAGTACACAAGAAATACAATATTTTTACCTTATAATTAATGTAAAATCATAACATTTTCTATTGTAACTAAATACATATTTTGGGGTAACCTATCCTAATAGCTAAATTTAAATTCTCCGCCAAAATTTTTAGTGATTTTAACGTAAAGGCATTAAAATAACTATTGATGTAATACAAAATGGTGGGTAATTGAATGTTTTAAAGTTGATGTTACTGAGAATAATTGCGGGAAATTTAAATTTGGCTATTAAGGTAAGCAAAATTCAAATCTTCGGCATTTATTTTCCAATTAAGATCCACAAAAATATATCTATTAATACAATATAAAATTGGGGTGAGTATCACACGTAGATTACAGCAAAATTTAATACAAAATTGTAAATAATTTCCTGCTTCCGTCTTCCATGAATAAAATTACTGAAAATTATTTGCGGGAAATTTAAATTTTATATCGAGGGCAGAAAATCATAATAATATTGTTGATATTTGCCTTTGCGATGGAGTGTTACTAATTATACTAGATCTATACAAAATTGACCTATTTTTTTTTTTTCTGTTGATATTAGAAAATGTGCTAACGAATTCCTGGAAATACTTTTTTAGTTTTGCCAAATATTGTATGTGCCAAATTCCTCTTTTGCAAATATGCCGAATATGCGTGTTATGATATACACGCATATTTGGCGTTAAAATCGCGGATGTTCGATAGGTAGCTTTACGCGAGAATACTCGATCGTTTTCACAACTATTTTAAAAATAAAAATATATATATATAAATGTGGCGACATCTGTTATACAATAGATGAATTGATTTTTTAGTTTTCTGTTTTATATTGCTTTAACAACATAAATAATTGATACGTCCAGCGCCATCTATGAAGCAGTAGTATAAAATGAGATCGCATGTAAATTTACATTAGGTTTATTCGTTTTGGCACTTCGCGTCGCAACGCGAAAATCTATCCAAGTGGCACCACGTAAAGTTTTTCAACGCAAGCTGTGGCCGTAAAACGCTGGATTCACTCCTGCTTTAATTTTCTGATTGCTGTTCGTTTTGTCATCAAATCGAACAAAAATGCTTACGGCTACGTTTCGCTAGTGCCAAAACAAACAAACCTATTGATAATTATGTATTATTTGTGGCACTAGTTCAGTGATTATATAATTTATATAGTCACTGCACTAGTTCAATGGAATCTAACTTTTTCAAAATGCTTCGATAATAAAATAAAATCATGCTAATATTGTTAAGTAATCGATTTAATTTCAAACAAATTTATTTTTCGTGAACATAATTCCAATAGGCAAAAATATTTAAGATCGCAGCGCCAAAACGGTATCTTATAGAAGCTCTCAAATAAACATATATAGTCATTTTTACCGCGTTTTAGTGATTTGGAAAGTAACAATATTTACATGAGTTTATTCTATTATCGAAGCATTTTGAAAAAGCTGGATTCCATTGAACAAGTGCCACAAATAATACAGAATTATCAATAGGTTTATTCGTTTTGACACTAGGGAAACGCAGCCGTAAGAATTTCTGTTCGATTTGACGACAAAACGAACAGCAATCAGAAAATCTAAAGCTGAAGTCAAACCAGAGGCAAAACTTGCTAAGCAATATTATCAGAAATATTTTTCTTAAAAATAAGAAAGACTTTTTTTTATTATGATTAAAGGAAAATTTTGGCCATTTCTTTTATATTTTTACTAAATAATTAAAAAAAACTCGAAATATGTGCTGACCTCTATTGTTCAATAGATGAATTAACGATTGCAATTTTCTGTCAAATAGTATTACAGCGTCATCTATAACATACTAGTACAAATTGTTTTGTATCAATTAGCTATTTCTCATATTGTACATAGAAATAACAAAACACGTTTTAAAATTCGTATTTATTTTAATTAAACTCATTTTTCTTCAACATAATTTTAATAAATTTTACAAATATGTTACAACTTACATTAAATAGTACTTCTCTTAAAATAGAAATAAAAAAAATTACCTACACATCTATAGCAGCAGTATAAACCCACCACGAAGTCATAGGAATTTAAAATAAAAAATAATAAAAACTATATTACAATTTTATTTATTTTAGTAGGTACTAATAAAATCTCTCTTTTCTATAATCATATATAATAATATATCTTAATATGTATATTTTTTAATCTTTTCATTCTTAATCTTCTTTTTTTTTATGTACAAGAGTATATTAAATTTAGCGTTCGTGATTTTTTCTTTTTTTTTTTGTAAAACTACGAAATTAGAACCAGAAAATTATTACAGAAGAAAATCGCACTATGCCCATGATGACGCAATGATCTTTAAATCGAGAAATAAATTCAGGTACAAGTCCAAATGAATAAAATTAAGTGATGTTATTCATACATTTGTTTTTTTTTTTTTAATTTTTTTTAGTTAAGTGTGAATCGAATGTGCATCGAACTGAAAATGCTTGCTAGCCGTCAATCCTAAATCAAATCAATATGAATGGGTGGAGATCCTTCGGACGTTACAAGTCAAGGCAAGGCGACAACGTCTTTGTTATCTGATGTTGTACCTTGCCTTGTCGGACTTAAAAGCTCTTGTCGATCCCTCTCTCTTTCTCGACCCGGCCTGAATGCTTCTAGAAGGGCTTCCACTCTCTCCTCTGTTGGTCCCCAACGAGCAGTCCCAGTAGCGTTTTGCAACCAAATTATCACCGTTCCATATATGGATTTGATATTAATTTCAGATCTGTAAGATTTGTATTGTTTAGAAATATTATTCCCTCATTTATGTGTTTCAAACAAATCATTTTGGAGTTTCTTCGCAAAAGAATTCACCTGGCTACAATACTTCAACTTATTTGTTGTAGTATTAAATTTGAACAATCTCAGTAAGTATATGCAAGTCCAAAATAAAACAAGAAGGAAGTTAATTTTGTTGCATTGCAGAGATACAGATTGTTTCCAACCGTCCGCTATCATTTTCTGGAGAACCATAGCAGCTAGATTAATACGACAGAAAAAAATGATAACAAACAAAACCTCATTTGGGGAAATTACTAAAAATATTTTTACTTTCGACAACCTTTCATTACGCCAAATATACTAATTTTTGCATTGTGACATACAGTGGCGGACATAAAAATAGGTACAAAGCAAGAATATCGTTAGGCCAACCGTAACCATTTTATTTTTGTCTACTATTAAATATGGAGTAGATAACCTATAATAAAAACCCCATAATAAAGGCTGATATCACAAAACTGAACTGAAAAATTAAGCAATATTGAAAAAATTAAAAATCTTATTTGGACAAAATAATAGGGACGTATGCTATAAAGTATTTTCACAGGGTAATAATAAAGAAAAGGGTATCCAAAATTTAGTCACTAATTTGAAGACTTTAAGTACTTGTATGCGTGCCTTTATTGCGAATTACTTTCCCTGCATTTGGTTGGGCAAGCAAGCTCACCAACGCTGACATGTTCCAATGGCATGGTGTACCAACTCCGTTGAACCGTTTCGCGCAATTCGTTTTTATTTTTATTCTTTTTTATGCTCGTAATGAATCCTTCGCACACTTCCATAGGTTTTCAATTCTATTAATCTCTGGCCATGACTGGTCTATCCAAAATCCGTACGTTATGCTCAAGAAACCAGTTTTGACAACACTTAGAAGTATGCTTAGGATCATTATCTTGTTGATAAATCCCAATAATCGGCATGTTTTCATCCGCATATGGAAGCACAATGTTGTTTAAGAGGTCTTTGTATACTTTTTTAGTCATCACATCTTTAGTCCAGTAAATCAGATCTACGCCATACCATGAGAAACATGCCCAAATCATTATGTTGCCGGCACCATGCTTTTACTGTTCGTGTTGCATATCTCGGAGATAATTTTTTGTTTATTGGGCAACCAATATAAACCCTGCCATTTCGCAAATGTCATTTCCGTCTTAATTTTTTTCTGCTCAACAGATGGACTTTTCTTGCAGCTCTCCCATGTAAATTGTTCTCGGCTAATCGTTTTTTTTTTGGTTTTAGAGCATTTAAAACCATATTTGGGGAACGATTTAATGTTTGCTGCATATTTTCAATGACTTTCCTGTCACTCTCAGAACGATGCTTGTATCTGTCCATTTTATTTATCTAGATTTAACAACTAATTAAGCGAATACGTGTACATGCATAATGAATAGAGGACTTACTTGAAATATTTGATAAAAAAATCACTTAAAACGCACTTTTTTATTTGTTTCTACCAGTGTACCTATTTTTATGACCACTCCCAGGTGTATGAAATTTTTGTTCTCGGGGAATAACCGCGATTGTTTTCCAGTGATATTTACATTACCTTCACTATATACCGACCAATCTGTTTGTGGACAGTTACCAAAAGATGTCGCATGATTTCAATTATTAATAACAGTACTATGCATTCAACACTATAACAATTTGCTTTGTACCTATTTTTATGTACACTACTGTATATACACAGGCAACCAAATTTAATTTTCCCACAATAATTTTCAGTAACTTCAACGTAGAGTCATGAAATTACTTAAAATTTTGTATTACATTAATAGTTATTTAAATACTCTTGCGTTCAGGTTACGAAAAATAATTGTGGAATATTTAAATTTGGCGACATTCAATCTTTACATTCCTATTATGTAATTTGGAAAGGTTTAACTGTAAAATCGTAAATTGTTTCATGCATATGCCGTTTTGAGATAGAATTGTGAATAAATTGTGTATTTTTTAAGTAGGTATGTATTTAAAATAGAAAATTTATGAATAAGCATCTGTCTTGAAACACATCGAATATTATTAAGACTTTTTTTAAATAAATCTTGTCATCTAAATAAATTGCCAACTGATGGAATAAATGAATGAATGGCTATTCAAATCTATTTGACAAAAACTCACTAAATTCTTCAATTTTATCACATGAAAATAATAAATAACAAATTACATAATTTACTTATAAATTTGTCATTTACATAATTTTGATAACTTTTTAAATATTTAAATTTAATTATTTAGTTTTTGAAAAAATCATTTATACTATAGATTATTAGATTATTAACTTATTATTATTTATTATTATTATTATTATTATTATTATACAAGGTGTTGATGTATGGTATGATGGGTATGATTGAAAAAGTATAAATACGTTTTTTGACGTTTCCTTTAAAAGTTATAGCTGTTTCACTTTTGGGAATTGATAAACAAAAAATAATCAAGCAATCGGTTTTATCTAATGGACACGAACTATCACTTTTAACACATGATTTGTCCATAATCCCAGAAACAGTGCTGGTACACGTTCATAAACCAGCTCTGAAATGGAATATTCCTACCAAGAAAAAGTTAAACGGGTATACAGACTCTGTTTAACCATAATGACTTCATTTACAATTTCACAATCGAGAATTCTATTTGGAATCCCACAAGGGTCAAACTTGGGTCCGCTACTATTTGTTCTTTTTATCAATGATTACCACGATTCTTGTCCGGCAGTGTGGTGATGTACACTGATGATAATGCAATCTTAATATCTTCAGAAACCCATGAGGGGTTACTAAATAACGCTCGTCGCGTGTTGGGTGAAATGATGGAGTGGTGTAGAGTAAATAAATTAATTCTTAACATTAACAAAACAAAATTAATACATTTTGGGAAAACAGCTCGCAGTTGGAATTAAATGTTCAAAATAATGTGTTCACCTCGGTCTTGGAGTGGAAGTTGTTGGGTTTAACTATAGACAAGGACTTAAAATGGGACATTCACATTAGTTCAGTTATTTATAAGTGAAATAAGTCTCTATATGTTTTAAGAAAAATGAAAGCAAATAACTGCGATATTAGTACATTAAAAACAATATATTTTGCATATTTCAATTCACATTTGAGTTATGGTCTTCTATTTTGGGGAAGTAATTCCAAGACAAAAACAATACTTATGTTGCAGAAAAAAGCTCTTCGTATTATCTACAATCTGCAAAGGAGAGATTCTTGCAGAGAGTATTTCATTGAGTTGGGTATCCCGACGGTTTACACCCTTTATATACATGTAGCTGCCTGCTACGTTCGAAATAACATAAACAAATTTCAGTTGAATTCTACAGCGCATTCTTACAGCATCCAACGCGCAGTGTTTGTTCGCTGTGATGTTTCTAGATCAAGTAAGTTTTACACATCTTACATTCGACACGGTATTCAAATTTACAATGCTCTGCCTGAGGCACTGAAACTCTGTACACGCGCACAGTTTGCGTCAAAACTAATATTATACCTAAAAACTAAAAATTACTATTCATTAGATGAATACTTCACTCAGCAATGATGGATCTGGCTCTGGATGTTGATATATGTAGGTATACGGAGCATAATTATAGATAGAAATGTCATTGTTTTATGTGTATCTTTGTGATAGTTATCATTTCATTAATTATTTATCATATCAATTATTTACTGTTATCATTAGCTTTATTATTATTATTATCATCATCATTATTGTTAATATTAATTAATCATTATTATGTGCTATTTTAATTGTTATTGTTTATAATTATTGTTATTTATGATGCAACACCATTGGTACAATATATCATCTATCTATCTATCTATTTAACAGCTCCCTCCAAATCAGAACACCCTGTATATGTATCATCTGTTTGGTTAAGCTTTTGGAAGAAATTATTAAGTAAGTTTTCAATTTACATTTACATTAATTTTATAATCACTTTCATACTAATTCTTGCTTTAAATTATGCCCAGTTTTTTGGGTTGAAACTAGTCACTTAAATTATAGATTTTAACAATGCGAAATTATGAGAAGTCTCTGTATATTCCTATTTTTAATTATTTACAATCGTTTTGAATTATTTAGAAGACAAGATTTATTATATTTATATGGAAAAAAAAAACGGTTTTAGTGAAACCGGTTATTAATATATCACCATTTCCACAGCACTGGTATTTCCATAACTAATATTAAACTATTGAACGAATTTTGAAAAATTCTCGAGGAGGGAGATAGGAAATAGAGTAATGAAATGGTTGGCTACTAGATTTGTCACGCGCGGTTCATCATGTATGGGAGAAGCATGCATCCCAAAAGTGGGAAAAAAATTGAAGAATATTTTTCTTAGGTTTTAGCTTTATCAAGGTAAAATCTTAATCTCCCAAACGGCAAAACGACTCCTCCAAATTCATGTACTATAGTTCATTTATTATAACAGACGAGGTACTACGTGAGTCAGTTTGCTATGACGCCACGACCGTGTTGCAAATTTTCTGTTCGTCAAAACGTAAACACCGTTAGGTTATTTAACTGTCAAACACTTTTGACAGGTGAATAAATAAACTCTTAAAAATAACATTTACCGTTAATATTAGTGATGATTCTTTTTGAAAATCAGAATTTAAAGTATGTTAATCATGATAGCAGTGGAAAAAAAATGACAAAAAAGCACAAGTGAGTATAATAAATTTAATCTGGACCATTATCGCTTAAAGTATTCACAGTAACGATTAGTATGCAAGTTTCTTCTCTATCCAAACCAATTTCTCTGATTTACTACTTCTGAATTTCGTTTCCAGTATGTTGTACACCAAGTACTATATCAAATTTCCAGATTAATGTAATTCAATCCGCTTTATACAATTGTATGGCTCCTCCAATCTGTCATATTTCATCCATCGTTTCGTAACAAACTCCCTTTTCTTGAGAACAATAATATCTACCACACAAGTGTTTCAATAATAGAATGCTTTTCTTTAAGAGCACTGTTTCAAATGTTTAATGTGTTATGTTAGTCTGAAAAATGTATGTGAAAGAACTTCTGTAAACAATTTGTATATACTCACTGTTTCGTACATGTCATAAATTGTGTTTCCAATAGCACATGGACAATGAGTAGAATAATCAATTTTTACAACATTTATTTCGTATGCATTTTCGTTTTGGGTTAGTGGAGGTAATTCCTTGTTTACTCATAGATGAAATTTTGCTTATGTTTGCAACATGAATGTTTAGAACACTCGTTACTCTCTAAAAACGAATTACTATAAAGAATATGACATTAAAAATATATGGATTTTATACATACTTCTCGCACGAAAGTTAACAGGACTAATGGCCCGTTGTTCTCGCGTTCTGTGTCGAAATACACGATTAACGAAACTATTAACTCCTTCGGTTGTTTACACAATGATTTCGATATGGTTTAGTTGTAATAACCACTTATTTTAATAAATATATACCAAGTATAAACGCAAATTCCCACACTTTACTGCAAATGCAGAATATAACCCTTTGACAGTTGACAGCTATAACTAAATTAGTGGGAATACATTGGGAAGATGTGACAAGCATGCAATTTAAAAAGCAGTAGGCACCAACATAGTACTTTAATTGAACATAAATAAGTTATATGTTAGTTAGTTATTTTAATAATATGATATTGCATGGCCCGAATTTGCAAGTAATGACGTACCTCGTCTGTTATAGTAAATGAAGTATATTTCCTGTTACTTATGTATACAGACTTTTTTTTAACCATAATGACGTCATTATTAGCTCTCTCCAAATCAGAACACCTTTAGCGAACATTTTGTATATGTATCATCTGTTTGCTTAAGCTTTTGGAACAAATTATTAAGTAAGTTTTCAATTTACATTTACAAATTTTATAATCATTTTTATACTAATTCTTGCTTTATATTATGCCCAGTTTTTGGGTTGAAACTAGTTACTTAAATTATATATTTTAACAACGAGATTGTGAGAAGTCCCTGTATATTCCTATTTTTAATTATTACAATTGTTTTGAATTATTTAGAAGACAAGATTTATGTTTTTTATTATTTTTTTTTTATTTATATTTTTATATGGAAAAAAAACCAATCTTGAAAAATTCTCGAAAGAGGAGGTAAGAGATCGAGTAATGAAATGGTTGGCTACTAGATTTAGTTCATCATATATGAGAGCAGCACACATCACAAAAGTTGGGGAAAGAAATAATTGAAGAATATTTTTCTTAATGAGAATCGTTTGACAGGTTTTTCAAGGTAAAATCTTAATCTCCCAAACGGCAAAACGACTCACTCCAATTCATATACTAGCAAATAACTTCAATAATTTTACAAAATTGGACACAAAAAATAGATTTTTTTGACCGGTGTGAACTTGGCAAGCAACTTTATTATTAATAAAAAAATCAGCAAGCAAGTACAAGTTATTCAAAAACAAAGTCAATCGAAAGAACATCGTTTGTACCTCCATTTAAATCGTTTGTATTTCAACCGAACCGGAAGTAGTGACAATTCAAAATATGTCAAAGAGAGAAATTTGGCTATTTTTTAAGATATCAAAAAACGGCCAAGGGTATTCGAAGGAGCATCGTTTGTACCCGTTTGTACCTCTTTTTACATCGTTTGTACTTCAACCAAACCGGAAGTAGTGACAATTCAAAATATGTCAAAGAGAGAAATTTGGCTATTTTTGAAGATACGTGGTTGAAGTACAAACGATGTAAAAAGAGGTACAAACGGGTACAAACGATGCTCTTTCGAATAGCTTTGGGCATTTTTTGATATCTTCAAAAATACCCAAATTTCTCACTTTGACATTTTTGAATTGTCAGTACTTCCGGTTTGGTTGAAGTACAAATGATGTAAAAAGAGGTACAAACGGATACAAACGGATGCTCTTTTGAATACGCGTTGGCCGTTTTCCGATATCTCAAAAATTAGCGATTTTCTCTCGCCAACTTACTTATTTTCAAATGTTTCTACTTCCAGTTTGGTGGAAGTACAAACGATGTAAAAGAGGTACAAACGATGTTCTTTCGATTGACTTTGTCCGTTTTTGAATAACTTGTACTTGCTTGCTGAATTTTTTTTTAACCCTTTCCATTTTTTTAACCTTTGAGGTACAAATGAAACTGAAGGTGGTACAAACGGGTACAAACGAAGTACAATCGAACCGTACTAGGTTTATTTTTTGTTAATAAAGTTGCTTGCCAAGTTCACACCGGTATTTTTTTACAAGTTTGTGGAACCTCGAATAGATAATGCGTATTTCTTTTTATTTCACAAATTGATAACAATTTTAAATTTGTAGCCAAGCAAAACCTTTCCCCAACACACTCCCGATTTCATACCTATTTAGTACATGCTGCAATCCGTGCCTGTACTCATGCTCATAAGCCGGAATCGTGACCTGTTTCCGCTTGAACTGACTCGATTCGGCCCTCTGCAGCGCAATCGGCGTAGGATCCCTATAATCGGGCAATAAGAGAATGAAACTCAAAGCCTCGGGACTGTCCGTCAATAATTTTTCGATATGATCCACGGCCGCCTCCATCAATTCCTCGCAGTAAGGCGGGTGCACCTCGAACGACCCGGAAACAGCTTTCAACTGCAAGAACGGCCTGCGAAGGAACGATAAGAATTAACGCAGCTCCCAAAACACCAATTCAAGACTAGCTTACCCTCTGCTTCCAAAATAAGCGTCGCAATCGGCAAACGCCGAACAATACTGCCGGAAGTAACAATTCAAAGGCGACGCGAAACATTCGAACGTAACTCCGAACATTCGATGCAGACATTCGAACACCGTAACCGGGAGGGAGATTTGAGTGTCTTGTACGTCTATGGTCGCGTTGCTCGCCGAAGGATTGACGCCCATGAAGGTGGCGTATCGCTTCAGCAGGACCCACACTCGAGCTATGAAGAATTCGAATTTTCTATCGTCGAAACAGCTATGCCGATAGAGGTGCTCCTAAAATTGATTTATTTACGTTAAAAACGTGAATAATGTTAAATATAGTTAATCCTCTGGTCTAGATCGTCGCACGTGCTGCCATCCGTGCACAAAATTCTGGAAAAATAACCGCATATAATGCGAGGTACGGTTTTTGTCCCCTAGATGGCGCACGCCATGCACTCCTGGGAACGAATTGATAATACGTAGTTTTAGCCACAAATAAAACATGCTGACAGATACTTTGTCGTTAGAAGTAATAATTAATGCATTCTTTATTACATTTTTGTCTTTGCAGTTTAACTTTTTTTTGTCATTCATTCGTTTGCCGAATTTTAGCAGATTATATGGTCCAAAAGATGAAGTAACCTGTCTTCGCAAGAAGCTAATAATGGGGGAGAGAGAGAGTACCCCCTAACCTAGACCAAATACAATATAAATATATATACGGACAAAGAATAGTTCCGCTGGCGTACATAGATGTCCCAGTAGGTCTGATTTTAGAAAAGTGTACGACAAACAAATATTAAACGTGATCTGACGTGATTAACGTAGTGGCATTTTCCGTTGCACAAACGCGTAAAATATAAGATAACCGAAGAGTCGATGCGATACGCATGAAAGTGGTTTAACTGCGCGCGCAGCGAAGTGGTAGAGCGTTCATTCAATGAATTATCATTTCGCAAAATTATTATGAAATGAATATTAAAGGAGCCAAAACAAGCAACGGTTTAATAAATAAAACAAAAACCAAAACACACATATTGGCTCAATGGATTAATATTCGCTTTATAATGAAATTAAAACATATTTTTGTGTTAAAGCGAAGCTATACACACGGAATATTTGCTTTTATTTAGTTCGTCAAATGCCTATTAACTTTTTCATAGCACATATTATATCTTATTTACCACTGTTGATTCATTTGCGGTGATAAAATATTTTTGCTTTTAGTGGACTAGTGGACATTTGAAATAATCTTTGTTTCTTGATATATAAATTATGTTTTTTTTTTGCTAATTCTTGTCAATATATCTGCAGTTAACAGCGAAAGAATATTATCTTGCTAAGAACTGAAATAAAAATATCAGAAAACATTAAAAAAGTGTAACTATAAAATCTATAAATTTTCTTTTTTTTTTAAATTCACTCTCAGAAACACCATGATGTTTGAAAAACATAAGCTCGTATTTGTTTCCAAAATTATTGTTTACTGTTTTCATAGGATAGTCGATGGCGTATCGAACAAGAAATTTTTTTTTTATCATTTTGCTTAAAATGTAACTTAAAACATTATAGTACAAGTTTCAATCGCAGCCCAGTAAACAAAATTCAAATCTTCCGCAATTATATTCACTAACTTCAACTTAAAGGTATTCAAATAACCATTAATGTAATACAAATCGTAGGTAACTTCATGCTCTAATGTGAGTTCCTGAAAATAACTGCGCGAAATTTGAATTTGGTTTACTGGGAGGGGTCTTTACAAAAAAAAAAAAATATGCAACATTATTATTATCTGGTTGTACTTTTAAGGTATTTTCCTGAATTTGGTTTTTATCAAAGTGTACAAGTACGCTAGCATCAGGCATAAGCTTTTGTCGCTCTTGAACTTTTTCTGTTTCGTTGTTTGTAGAATCAATATAGAAAATATAATTGTTGGACATTATATTATTGTACATATCTTATAATGGTTAGAACTGTCAAACTATATATTTGTAACAAAAAAATGATAAAAAATAAAAAAAAGGAGAGAATTAGCAGAATTCTAATTTCCTGCATTTACAATTTCTAAAAGATTTTTTTTACCCTGTATATCCAAACTACGTCTACGTGACTTTTCGAAAGTTCATGTTTAATTACAGATCTAATAAATGTTGATATAGACAAGATTATGTATACGTTTCTACGAAATGTTATTGTTTAATGTATTACTCTACAAAATGCGTAATCTAACGCCATTCATCGTATGTACGAAATGTTACAGATTGTCAACTGTGAATTATATATACTGCAGGTTAAATAAATTAATAAATCAAAATATAAATCATTATACGCACTTTTCTGAGAATATAGTAGTAAAAAAATGAATGATATTTTATTAAAAAAATATCATTGAACTTATTTAGTAAATACATCTGATAGTTTTTCTTAGTATTTGATATTGGATGTTTATTATTTTTTAATTATTATTATTATTATTATTATTTCTCTGAATTTCTTGTATGTACACTATCGTTTTCTACGTGAAAGCGCCTCTTTTGAGAGACAAGAAAAGGAGAAATTATTTAAAAAATGGGGGTTGGCGGTATTATCTTTCCCGTTATTAGCTTCTTGCGAATACAGGTTACTTTTGGTTATGGACAGGTTATATTTTGGATCATGTAATCTGTTGAAAATTATGTTAAAAAAAGTGCTTTTATATTATAATTATAATATTCGCAAAAATTGAAAAATCGCACGCAAAGCTTGGAGGAGTCTGTACGCTTAAATTGGGCGATTGGACAGAAAAAAAAATTTACAGGGTGTAAAAAAAACACCATTTTCGGCCTCCCTAATTTGCTTTAATTAAATGTGAAAAGTCTTATTAAAATCAACGTAGCCATGTTAAATATATTCGAATGGATCCATACAATTGCCTAGCCCTTTTTTTTATTCTGAAGGAATTTAAGTAATGATAATTGTATTATTAATGATATTTATGGACAAATTCGAAACAGATTTAGAAAAGGCATTATTAAATCTACACGAGAGAACATGAATAACCAACTTCCGCACTTATACAGCATGTGGCACAACACATGTATGATACCGGACATGGTATTAAAGTAGATAGCTTAAACTCATACGAAAAAAGTAACTTCTTCGGAAGAATCAGACAGATTTGATAGGAAACAATCTCCTCCTCACTCCCAATTGAATATGCAAACTTTTTTCGCAATTTTTTCGTGTAAAATAATACCCAGACTACTAAGAACATGAGATTTGTTTTTGACTAATCTTTTTGTTAACCAATCTTTGTTTATTCCTGAAATTTATAACATAAAACAAATGAGAAAATGCTGTAGAACGCCTTAAGGTAGTTAGCATTACAACTCCCTCTAAATTTTACGTAGATGGCAGCAAATACAACGATCTAACTTGCCGGATTACCAAAGTTTGAGATGATTTTACCAATTTTTGAAGGTGTGTCGTATTGATGGCCAACGTGTCTCCTTGAAATCTCACTAGAGCCTGGTCCCGCTCCGTTACGTAGTCGATCAAAGGCAGCCGGGGACAACCGATTTGGAACTGTACCGGATAGCACCACACTTTTCGCGTGCTTGTATTCGGCAGAGGAGGTGGTAGCTCTAGATTATGTTCTTTGAGAATCGAATTCGATCTTTCTCTAACTTTCTTCGCGTATTCGACTGAGAGGTTATACAGTTTGAGGCAGATGCCTTCAACTGATGGTTTTACCTATTAGATAAACATTTTTCTAACTAAACAGTAGTATTAAAACAATAAAATATATATACATCATAATTAATGCAAGGTTACCAATAAAATTGAACTTGGCAGCAGAAAGAATCCCCAAACTCTAATTTAGGGACTTTATCTCATTGCTAACCCCAAATAATTGAAATTTAATTACACTGCACTTCAAACCATACACACTAAAAAAATCTAGGTAATTTTTCTTGGTAAAAATCACTTTTTTTTATAACTTTCCGCATTGAATGAAATACTGAATTTTTCTTTGTAATTTTACTTTTAAACAATAAAACTTCTATGGAAACTATCACTGCTTTAGGAATGCTACTTATGAATATTGCAGACTACATTAAAATCTTGGAAAAGTTACCCTAATTTCGAAATATCACTATGAATATTCCAGGCTAAAAGCAAAACAGCTGTACCTAAACTCAAATTCGTACATGAATTTGACCAAACATTTTTTAGTGCGTTTATTATAATAATAACTGGAGATCGGATTATATGCAAAGTGCATATATTTTATTTTTTGCATATCTTTATTATAGTCTTATATATACGTATTACACTAATTGAAGTTAATTAGCGCTAATTAGTGATTGCATATATTGCATATTTAGGCATTTTACGCATATTTTATACAAAAGTTGCATATATTGCATATTTAAGCTTTCTCTTATCCTTCTATTAGTAAAATTCCTAGTAATTCTAATGTAGATCGACAACCGACAATTCTCAGAACGATAAATCTTTTACATTGGTTCTCTAATACTTTTTCCAAGAACTGCACGTGTTTAATTTCGCCTAGCAGAGGGATGTGGTAAATACGTTTTATTATTATTAATTCCCAAAAACTATTCATTCATTGAATATCTTTGAGCGAAACAGCATGTAATTGTGTTACGTTTTTAAATACTATGCGTACATACTATGAGTATAGGGAACAAAATTTCTTTATGGATTAAGCCATATCTAGAACTGGTAAAGGATGGCGACAAAATATTTTGTCGAGCCTGCAGTAAACTGGTAAGTTTAATTTTACTAAAAGCTTTACAATTGTTTTTAATTGCTTTAACTTTTGATATAAAATGACAATTATTGTTGTAGGTGTCTTCTGAGAGAAAATACCTGATTGATCAACACGCTAAAACTCCATCACATTATTGGCAAATGTGAAACAATAAAGCGATCTGCATGTGTGCAGCAATCTATACGTCAATGTGTAGCATCAACTTCACCAAACCCAGAACAAGAAGAATACAATACTGATCTGTGTAACGCATTAATTTCGTCTAACATACCATTAGCAAGATTAAACAATATTAACTTGAAATCATTTCTGCAGATATATTGCAAATATAATATACCTGACGAAAGTAGCTTACGAAAAAATTATGTCACATCTTGTTACCAGCAAACAATAGCAGAAATTCAACAATTGGTAGGGAATAATTTTATTTATATCATGGTAGATGAAAGTACGGATAAGTGTGGCCGTTATATTGCCCATTTGTTATTAGGAATTCTTCATGAAGATATTGTAGGTAAATCATATTTAATTTATTGTAAAGAACTTCAAAAAACAAATAATGTGACCATTGCCCAATTCGTTCAAGAAGGTTTATCAAATTTCTTTTTACCTGGAAGTATACCTTGTGAAAAAATTTTACTAATGTTGTCCGACGCTGCACCATACATGATAAAAGCCGCGCAAAATTTAAAAAAAATTTATAGTAACATTATCCATACCACTTGTTTAGCTCATGGGTTCAATCGTGCAGCCGAAGACATTAGGAATCAATTCCCTTTGATTAATGATTTAACTAGCAATGTCAAAAAAAGTATTTTTAAAAGCACCTTTACGAATCCAATTTTATAAGGAGCGACTTCCCGGTGTTAAGTTGCCTCCTGAACCGATTATTAGGAGATGGGGTACATGGTTAGAGGCTGCAATTTTTTTCGCCAATTATTTTGAAGGAATAAAAAATGTAATTTTTGAAATCACTGCTAACTGCATTGCTCTAGAAAGCTGTAAAAAGATAGTAACATCAACAGAATTGCTACAAAACCTTTTGTATATTAAGTCAAATTATAGCTTTGTTTCAAGTTCCATTCGTAAACTAGAAACGCAAGGGATGTCGCTCTCGGAATCAGTCGAAATAGTAGACGAATTTGATATGCTATGTAAAAAGGTTAAGGGTACAATAGGTAATTCTATATACGATAAATTTAAAAAGTGATAAATAAAAATGCGGGGTATTTGAAATTGAAGAAAGTTAAGAAAATTTTGGAAGGTGAAACAGTAAACGATTTCGACTTTAATTTTAGTTTAGAATGTATTGCAAAGTAAAAAAAATGCAGCAATTACATCTGTGGATGTTGAAAGAAGCTTTTCTATTTCGAAACATATGTATTTTGATAGAAGACAAATCTTTCTTCTACACAATTTTGAAAAACATTTAATTATAAATTGTTTTAGAAATATGTTGTGAAAAAAATTTGTGCAATAAAGTTAATGTTTAAATTTCTGCTCTTATTTATTTTATGTAAAAATTTTGCATATTGTCGCAATTTTTTTGTATATATGTCCCAGGTTTATGCATATTTTCTCAAAAATCGATGCATATATTCTAGTTTTTCTTTGCATATAATCCGGTCTCTAATAATAACTTTACAAATGATATCCCACAACATAAAACTGCTTAATTATCCTAAAATACCCTAAACGCTAACCTAGGAACTCTTTCTTACTGCCAAGTTCAAAAAAAATTGAAATTTTATCACGCAAAAACCTATTTTAGTAACTTTACAATGATATCCCTTACCCAAAACATTTTTCTTTACATGCTAAGGAAACTAACCGTCTCCATTAGGTGAGGTTGGCACTGTTGCTTCAGGTGCGCCAACCTATCTTGAAAATCGTCATAGGTGGCTCCGACCGTCCGCCTCAACCACTGAAAGGTCTCGTCCACGTTCCATTTTACCACCTTCCTGCTTTCCGCTTCAGCGTTCCTGGATTCCATGATCTTTTTCGCGGCTTCCGCATACCTAGAAAGCTGTTTCCTAGCATCGCCGGTGAATTTGGGTCGCACCAGTTTGATGGGTATGTCGTTCATGATCTCCTTGTACATGGACATCGATATTCCGGATAACAATGACTGGTAATAACGGATCACAACCTAGAGGTGCAAATTACCGTTCAAGATGTAAATTTTAAAATTTATGACGCGCAGAAGTATTAACCAATCATATTCGGCATTTAGTGAGATAAAAGTGGTGAGGGTAAATTTAAACCAATCATATTTGAGCATTTGAATAAGTTGTAAGCGCTAACCAATCGTGTGAGAGTATTTAATAAAACGAAAGTAGTGGGAAAAAATTCTAACCAATAATATATTAGTAAATATTTGTTGGTACATCTTCAATACAATAGTGAAAAGTGAAAAGTAAATTTATCATAGAAATTTAGAAATATCACGGGCAAATTTAATATTTATCCGTTTAAACAGTATTCCAAGAGGATTTAATACTGAAATAATTGACAAAAGGTTTATTATGAATGTCATTGCACATTATTAAGTTATAGAAAACTCAAACTTACCTGTATCTAACACTTTACGTTCCATCAGCCAACGGTTAAAAGAATCTTTTGGAGCGTCTATCGACTGTCTCGAATGACAAAGCTCCTGACAACACTGTCTCAACTTCGATAACAAGCTGCATCTGTACATTTCAATTTCTGGGTGTGAGTGCATAAAATGACACGGCGGTCTTTCTATTATTATGACGTTCGTCTGCACGTCCAGTCCCAAGGCCCCGGGCTAGAACGAATTTCTTTGGTTTGTGGCCGACTAATTCCTCCGAAGCTCTCCGTTTAGCCACCGGCAGTGGTTGGGTAAGGGTACAGCTGGTGGAACGCGCAGCACAGATACTATGTGGATCTGTGATCGGATCGAACTGTGGTTTATCAGTGGCATCTCCCACAGACTCTCCCCAGTGAGTTTATTCCAAAAATACGGCCTGTTCTCGCGTTTCGACCAGAACTTCTTCCAACCCTGTTGCGTCAACTCGAAAGGCAGCTCGTATTCCGCGAAATTCGCCTGCGTGACGACGGGGACTCCCTGTGGCGTCGGTGACATCGTCATGTTGCCGTGTTGCGCGGGGAGCGGGCTCAGATTGACGCCGTCGATGGGGGGCCACATCGGCCTCTCCTCCGCAACCTTCAAATCCACTTCTTCGTTCATTGTTTATGTCCCAGTGTTTGTAAATAACCGTGGCGGGCGGAAACTTAACTGTGAACGGGTCGCACGCACATATTTCGTCCGTAGAATTGAACTATCGCGTTGCCGCTGTCGATTTCCCGCAATTCGCGATGCATTTAGACGTCGCGCGCTTTCATTCATGATTTGCCGTAAGAAAAGTACGTACAACTTCCACCCAGACGCCATTTGCTGACTGAGAAAAGAATACAAGCGTTTAGAACTTGCGATACACGATGAGAAATTGACCAATAGGATTCGGCTTGGTAGCGGGATCTTTAAATATCTAATAAGACAACGCTTTCACATTTCTTGCTAATTTACAAATTAGATTTATAGGTATTTTATATGAATACTTGAAGTAGAAAGGAGAGTTTTTAAAGTGCTGTTTTAAAATGGTATGTATATAATTAACAAAAACCAAAAAAAAAATGAGTAAATATCGTTGTAGGTGGAGCCATCTACATAAATTTTTCCTTTATTAAAATATGACGCGACCTGCAACGCGTATATTGCGTATTTTCTTAAAATATCGAAAATATCTCTAAATTTTATATTTTCCCCACCCGTACTTAATAGTTCTTCAAATTCTATAATTAAAGATTTATCAAATTACCTATTTAGTACGAAAATTACACCAATATTGCAGGTAGTGAAACAATTTTGATTTTTGTCGTGTTATCAAGTATTATGATTTACCAAACAGAACAAAATTCATATTTCCCGCATTTCTTCTAATTTAAACATTGAATCATGGGTACTAAAAAAATAATTACAAGGACTGAATTTTATTGGTTTAAGTCAAGCTTAGTAACATTTAGTAAAATAAGATTAGAATACCGACAGGAACACACATTTTATTTTGGTATATTCATTTACGCCTCGTTTTAATATAAATAAAATTACTTACCTTTTTGTATTACTGACAGCTATTTTAATATACGTGTTTGAGTCTTTAATTGGGTAAATTTGATCATTAAATTTCATAATAGTAGGTATTTTATTTTTTATTCTTATTTTTTTTTTATATAAAGAGAAGTACTTTTATTTACGTTGAATTCACTAAAGATAATAGCGGATAATTTGAATTTAACTACCAGCAATTAATTAAAAATGATTTAGTGTGAATCAAAATCTGGCATAATCTTTCAAATAACTGAAATTCGTTTGCACCAACAAATAATTTTTTAATTTTAATTATACGTTCTTAGAATGTGCCGTGTTCAAAAAGAAATATCACATCTGAATTTCAGTTAAAATTGGCAGTATATTTATTTTACTACAATTATTTTTTTACTATAAATAAAGATATTTGTCCATATTTTATATATTAATGAGTGGCAAATCTCTTTAGCTGCAACGATAGTAGTTTGATATACATGATGCAATTGTTTTAGTAAGTTGTCATTAAGTTAAAATAAAAAAAAAATAAAGTATTGTCGAACATCATGAGTGTATCAGGAAGTTAGATTTATTTGATTTAAAAAAACATTTATCTGAATAAATTTCTTAATTTAATGTTATTTTCATTTGAAAGTTGTTTTGATATTTTAGGATAACGGTTTATTTCTTTATACTTTAAGTTTTAACAGAATTTCTGGTGACTATATATAACATTAATATCATTTATTTCACTACTGCTATATTTTTCCGTATTGAACGGATTGTTTCCAGTTTTTTGTTTGTTTTCTGGTCTCTCTGCTTCGTACGTGCGAGGCGAGAGAGCCAGTGGATATAGATATCGGGGTGGCTCACAGAGTTGTTTTCTTTGCTTGGAATTTAAAAAATTTTAATATATTAATCTATTAATTTGTTGCTGATATTAGGCCAGTGCTCAATGTTTATCACACTCGTGCAGTTTAGATGAGTAATTAATACAGGTCCTGTATTAAATTTAATTTATATTTTAGTTTTAGGTACAAAAGAATTTCAAAGAATTGTAGATGATAATAGTTGATATAATTAACACAATAATCATGGTTGTAACAATTTAAAACAAAACTTAGTGTTAATTTATAAATATTTTAAATTTAACTTTGTAAAAAAAAGGAAATTAAACAATATATTTGTTAAAAAAAAAACTATCTATTTTATTTAAAACACCGATTTAAATTTTCGTTTGAGGTACTTCATCTATAGCAATACCCCACTTGGCAAGTAATGTTGCAGATATCCCAGTAATATTACATTATTTACTAAACAGCGATGTTAAACAAAAACATGTTACTGAAATTTTGCAGCAACATTAAATAATGATAGAAATATTGCAGGCCATTACAGTAACATTTCTATGTAATCAGGAAAAAATATTTTTAAACAATGTTGCAAAAACAAAGACTTTTGTCAGAAATCTTGAGGTAATATTTAGTTGTAACATTGCCACATTTACAAGGTGAATCATTACAAGGAATGTTACAACATTTGCGGTTGTAACATTAACATATTTACATTTTATAAAGTGTAAGATAGGTACGTATGTTTCTGCAAATTTAGAATTTTAAAACACACAAACTAATGGAGCAATTTTCTCTATAAAGTAAATAATGGTGATGAATTTTTTAACATTTTTTGTAGCTCACGGCTATGGCAATCATGTTAAGGGGTTGTGGTTGCGCACTGCGCACTTGTAAAAGTTACTATCGCTCGCCATCACAAGTTTTTTCGTACCGCGCATAGACGAGTTGGCGTGAACCTGTGAAACCCCCTCTTTTACAATATACGGTAATCGTGACTGGACAGGGCGTGGATAGGACCATCTTGGGATTGTACGTCGCAATTGTTTTGATGAGAAAAAATTCCCGTCAATAATGAATCAACATTATCGGGTAAGTTTTATTTATAATGCTAAAGTAGGTATGTCGATCCTTTCAAATTCATCGAAGATCTTTAAGAGAGATATGTATTATGTATATCATAACCTATATATGTTACAGTAAAACCTACCTGTTGTGCTATAAGGATGAGCAATGTCACGTAATGTCATTAAAATTCATAGAAATTCTTGATCAAATACAAAGTTTACAATAATTATAAACAGTGTTATATATAAAATATGCAGGTTATCCTCAATTTTCATATAAATAAAATAGCTTTTCTGATCTCTATTTTTGACGGTGTCTTTTTTTTTAATTTCAGAGAGAATTAGATGAAATATTGTACTCACAGATACAGAATACGAAATAACTGTCATGGAATGGTTTCGTTATGCAAAACAAAGATTTGATAGAAAAACAGCAAAATGTTCAAAGGAATAAAATGCATTCGGGGCGTTTTTCTTATGTGTTGTGAGTTTTTGTTTAGATTCTATTCATGTTAATTTATGTGCCCCATAATCTGTTTCCAATACGGAAGTTTATTAAAATGGAATTTAATGTGTTTTTTTTTAATCAATAAATGCCTTTATTGTCTTCTGTAAGCAGCATTTTACTTTTTAAAGTATTTATTAATGTATTTCGTTTACTTAAATATAGCTATTTATAATATTATTCATAGTATTACTATTTAGTTTTTACATAGAACTATATGATATATGATTGACCATTTTAATGTATCTGCAAAAATAACTACAAAAAAAGACTTATAATGTTATATTATAAAAATGTCTTATCCATTATATTTTTCTGGCATTAATGTTTAATGTTAATATTGTAATTTTAGTAAGTGAAGATAAATTCGTATAAACAGAGGGGCCCGATCTATCGAGTGTAACATGAAATTATAATATTAACATTGAATTTCAATAAGACAGATTGAGATTCCGTTTTTATTGTATATAATGTTTGTAATATATATGTTTTTATTTCACAACAGCATGTTTCTTGTATAATGCAGCAAGAACTTTTGGAGTAAATAAGAGATCCTAATAAAAACATTAGTGTAGATATATTTATAGAAACATTTAATTGCCACACTGCATCAATATTTCTCTTTAACATATGAGAAATGTTACGGAAGAGCTATACTTCAACATTAATCGTCATGTTAAAGTAATGTTACTCGAAGACCTCGTATTAACATTACTGGGAAATATTGTTTCGTAACATCGCTTAGGCGGACATTAAACAGTCGTAGAAATGTTACTGCATGTGGTACATTGTATATATTTTTGTAACATTTCGCGTTACAAGATAACATTTAGACGACGTTATAGTCATGTTATTTTGTCAAGTGGGGCGTTTATTAAACCCGCGCACATAAAATCACAAAGTTACACTCGTAAATCTTTAACTGTTCCCAAAAAAACGTACATTTCCCTCAAAGATACAAATAATGATTTTTTTAGAAAAACAAAAATAAATTGGCAACAGCGCAGCCGCAGTTAAAAACTACGCCGCATCGTTAAATCCCCCTGCAAAAAGCCGACAAAGAGAAGCCGCCACTAATGCGCTTTGGTGCAGCCGACAAACAAAAAAGAATATATATAGTACGTAAAAAAAGTAACGAAATGAAATATACAGTACGTAAAAAAGATAAGGAAATGCACACAAAACAAACAAAGTAGTATTGTAAGTAAACACTAAACAATATATAAATAAGAACTATGGATGCGAACAGTTTTACTGTGCAATATTTGAAAGACAATTTTAATTCGTTTAATTATGAACAAAAAATTCAAGTCAAAAGCATGGGCAGACCAAAACCAGAACTTAATTTGACGCAAACTACAAATTTGGGCAAATTTAGAGACTTTACAAGAAAATTTAAGAAGGACATGTACGAAAAAAATGATTGGATTTTAATTAAAAATTTGCATGTTCTTGATGATTTTGTGAACACCCAACGTTTCCGAGGCACGAGCCGCCACTGCTCAAATCTGTATATTATTATAAATTTAAATAGAATTGTAGAATTTGTTACACATTACAGGTCAGTTTTTGTTTAGTTAATCTGAACGAAATATAGATGGCAGCAGATGAAATTTCATTTACAATATAGGAGGTCGTCAATAATAAAATCAACATTCTAAATAATGTATGTATATGCAATTTATTATCTTACAACTGCTTCTTTTTATATTTACGTTCTCGTGGTGGATCTTTCCCTATACCGCAATAAAGTCTCCAGTGTTTCCTAAGCTGTATTGGACCCAGATACGTACGATTACATTTGCTGCAAGCGAATTTCTTACTTTTCGTATGCACATTCATATGATACGTCAGATGTACCGTTTGCGTGAACGTTTTGCCGCAATAAGTGCAAAGGTGCGGCCTCTGGCCCTTGTGCCTATCCATGTGATAACGTAAGGAATCTGCACTATTGTAAGCCTTACCGCAAACCTCGCATAGATACTCTTTCTTATCGGAGTGTTTCAGCATGTGTCGTTTTAGGGCAGGCTCCCATAGGAACTTACTATCACAACCTTTGATGGGACAAATTAAGTTTTTAGAATTGTCATGGGCTTTCATATGATAGGCTAGACCATAACTCGATGTAAGTTCCTTAGCACATATTAAGCATGTGTATTTCTTGGGCTTCCGTTTGTACTTTTTCCGAATTACGATATCTTTGGAAATGTCATCCCAAACTTCATCTGTTTCAGGTTTGACATCTTTATCAATTAAAGCTTTATCACCACATTCAATTGGTTCCTCTTTTATACTTTTAACCTCACTTTTCTCTATTAATTTGTTTTCCATTGGTGGAACTTTGTCTTCGTCCTCATCATCAATTTCTATTTTAACTACACTTTCTATAATTTCAACATCATCTGCCTTTATTACTTTATTTTCTACTAATGTATCATTTTCCTCGCTGCTCCTACACCTTTTTTCAACAATTTCATCTTTTACAGCTTTAACTTCACTTTTATCTGCTGATTTATTTTCTACTGGCAAACTTTTTTCCTCTCTACTATTATCATTTTCACTTTTAACTGGTTTGTTTTCCATAATTTCAACAAACTCAATTTTCTTACTATTACCATGCCATTCTACCATTTCAGTTTTTTCAACTTTGATCCATTCTCTCCTACGCATTATTTTCTATTGAAGAACACTTCTTGTAATTATCATTATTTGCACGTTGAATTTTTTCACTCTGTTTAACTTCGATTTCACGTTTCTTCTTTTTTCTCGATTTTCTGTCAATTTCGGCATCGGTTTTTCTTTCCAAAGTTTTCCTCTTCAAATCAGCACGAAGAAGCCGATCGCTTTTCTCGCATTGCAGTTTAAAGATGTAAGCAGCAATCAATTTCATAACGCATTCTTCGCAAATAGCTTGAGGCAACGCGTCTTTCGAATAAATCTGCAACCAAAAAAAAAAAAATAAGTTAAATATTTAACACAAAACACGTCGCAAATCGTGAAACTTACACTAACCGACGTACAGGCCAGGAGCATGGTAGCAAAATCGATGTCTTCGTGGTCTGTAGTCGTATAAGTTAGAGGGAATATGTTGTTGCTGGATTTTCGGCAGGTTCTGCATAATGTGTTGCTTGTACGTGGCATTGTGAGCATCACATTTATGTTATATACAAGATACGTGTTTAGCCCGTGTTTGTAAAATACACTACAATCAAATATAATATTCGCAAACGTCAAATTCTTAAATTGCTGTCAAAAGTCAAAATTGTATAATCTCGAATGAAGTAAGCGAAATATCAGAAGATTAGGGCGCGTTTGTACGCCGTTTTAAATTTGAAATATTTTAATGGGAAATATTTGACCAACACAACTATTTTTACGTTTAGTTGAGTTAAATTTAAACTATTAAAAATTAAAAAAAAAAAGAGTTTAATAACCATAAATAGATTCTTATTTATCCCACCGACCTAACGAAATTGTTTGCTTTTTTTACATAGAATCTACAGTGAAGTTAACACTTAATAATAGGCGGTAACTTGTTATTACTGGGAATATAACAAATACATTAATAGTTAACATATCAATCGAAAAGTTTCAAAGGTATAACAGCAAGGCCGCTTGAATTATCTAACCGATACATAATAGGTTATTTATTTCAAGTACTCGGAAGTTCGGAGTTCATTCTAGCCAATGGAAAGACCAGCTCGGCTCATGTCAAAACAGTTCTTGATAGTCATTTAACAGTTTTCCAGGTTTTTATGACTTATGAACCCACATTCAAGCAGCTAACACCCACATAGCCAAATTTAAATTGCCCGCAATTATTCTTCGTAGCTTCAACGTTGATACATAAAACTACCTACTATTTGATATTACTTTGATAGTTATTTTAATGCCTTTACGTTGAATTTAGTGAAAATAGTGGCGGGAAATTTAAATTTGCCTATTAGGGTAGTGTGATATTGTGATGTCTCTTGTTCTCATCTTGCTCACAGTTGTCAAACTGTCACATAACTGTCACTAGCTTACAGTTACCAACATAAGAGAGGAAAATATGACAACACTGTAAAAAATAAAAAAGGATGCATTTATAGAGGTTTAAAAGGACATAGAAGGACGGGTAGATAAATATATAATAAATACCAAGAAAATGCAGAATACGTTTATTATTAAAAAATCTCCAATAATAATAATAAATAAGAATAAGACTATGATAAAAAAATGAATTATTATTAAAACACTAGTACGCATATTATCATATTAAAACTCACTGATGATTGCATAATATCCACGCTTTGAGTGACGCTGTCGATCCTCCAGCAACTTTAAACGCTATCACAATCGTCACAAGTAACATACAATATATTGGCACTAGTGTAGCGGCATATACTTGGTGCCGATTGAATAGGGTTATACATGAGACCAGCAGGTGCGACAGGACCACATACGCCAGTTGCGTCCTACATCTATTATCCAAGGCATTGAAGTAAATAACTCCCCAAAATGTGTGAAGTAATATAAAGCACAAGCAAGTCGCCGCACTTGTGATAAAGAACATCTCAGTACCCGATTTCAATCCCATAGTGCCCGGTCCGATGGCATCTGCTGCCACATTCACCATCGCAAAACTCCCACTCATTATTCCGAATCCTAATCCACTAACATAAGCCGAGAGGTGTTTGTTGTCTATTAATTGCGTAGTATCATCTGTTATTTTCTTCAAGCCATCCTCGGTCTTTCGTAGAATTTTATAGATGAGATACCTGAAGACTTCCTGGAATATCACTGAGAATATCAGTCCGAAAACTAGGTCCTTTCTGAACGGTGTGAAAATAAACCACCACAGTGATGATAACATCAACGATAGGAGCCAGAAAAAGGCGGCTGCTATTAGAACTATTATCCGCACGGGATCGTGGGCCACTGTGAAGATGAACATGGCCAATGGGGGGCCGAAAGCTAGAAAGGTACATCCGAAAAATTCGACCAGGGTCATATTTTGCGGTTGTGTTTGATTAATTAGTGTATTTTATTGAGTTTTATCGTTACATTTGATTGTAGTTTTCGTGACACTTGACGGATGACTAACCTCTACGCCTCTACCTTTTAGTAAAAAAGAAAAATAAAATCCCCAGTGGCCTTATCATCAATTTATACTAGTTGTTCATAGATGACGCGTAGACATAATGAATATATATGATATTTTTAAAAATAAAATAGAATTTATCGAATAAATACGTACATATATGCCCTTTTTCATATTAACTTACACAATTTTTTAATTATATTCTATTATACATCAAAGTTGCATGCAAATAAGATCCCGTTAATTCACCGTTAATCGCTGTCACACTTAATTCACAGTGATTACGTCATATGAAACAAAAATGCGGTTATAGAAAGAAAAGGAAATACGCAAACCTTGGCATTAGAAACGTTACAACATAGTGATTCATATAAAAATTATCTCAAATTAACTTATCGCAATTTACAGTTCGTGTGTTGGTAAGAAATTGGGAGGAAACCTTAAATAAAATAACAAGGAGGAAAACAAATTCAAATTGAAAAATCGTATATTTACCGCGGCACGCACAAAATAAAATATGGTACGTATTATTTAATTCCGCAACGTCTTTTATATAAATCATTTTGTGCATGTCACGAATATTCGCTTTAATTTATAGAGTAATGTTAACATTTGTGATATCACCGATGAGGTAAAAGCAGCATTAAAGGAATTCCGTTTCAGCAAAGCACAAACGACCTCCGCCCTGATCTGTAAGTGCATTTTTTTTGGCTTTGATTTAATTTGATTTTGATTTAAATACCAGTGAAAGTCGATCGTGAGAATCAGAAGATTGTTGTCGATGAGAAGTTAGAGGATACCTCCATAGATGATGTACGAGAGAGTTTACCAGGGCATCAACCGCGGTTTATAATCGTATCGTACAAACGTGAACATGGGGACGGACGCACATCATTTCCATTGTGTTTCGTATTTTACACTCCCCGGGATAGTCATGCTGAACTGCAAATTATGTACGCCGGAACAAAAATATCATTACAAAGAGCTGCTGATTTAAATAGGGCCTACGAGATAAGAGAATTGGAAGATTTTACTGATGAATGGCTGTTGGAAAAGCTTGGGAAATGAGTTAAACTTCCCATATAAATATCTTGCCATTTACCTTAATTTGATACGATTTTTTTTTGTCTCTTTTTGCTGACTTGAAAGTAAATGTTAGGTATCTATAAAAGTTTTAGAAATATTTTATATTGTGTGAATATAATATAGATATTTAATATAATATATTGCGCAAATTTTTATATTTAGATATGCTTTATATTTACTGTACATTTGAATAAAAAGCAATAAATTCTTTCATTTCTTTGTTTTATTGTCGAGATAAGGAATTGTTTTATTTAATAAAGTCGAATTAATTAACGGAAAGTTATTGATATATAAGTGCTACAAGTTAACAATAAACAAAAATTATAAAAACATTAGTCCCACTACAAATCAGAAATACATTAAAAAAGAAAATATAGGATTTTTAAATACTGTTTATTTTTCACAATATTCGACAAAAGCGGACTCTGTAATTAGTCTTAATCTCGTCGTAACGAGAGGGCACCAAAATGTAAAAAAAAAAAGTAGTGCTATGAAATTAATTACTCTCAAACCATCTTGAAAAAGTAATATTTTTTCACACAACGTTTTAACTTCCTTTTTTAAAATATGGGATGAGAAAATACAATAAAATTTTGTTCAATTCGAATGTCGATAAAGCAGAAAATTGTAAGTTACTGTTAATCCGACGTTTTACCGTAAGATGGCGCCATTCACTGAACACTTTTTTTCTAATTTTATGTTTTGTTGTAAAGTAGAACACTGTGGAGTAAGATATGTATGTATTAGTCATTACTGAATAGATGGCGCGAAGGTAGTATAATAATTTTATAAACTCCCATTATTAATAATTTTTTTAATTTAATTTTAAGGAACCTTTTTTCAGAAAATATATAGAAGTAAAATAACTTTTGTGTTACATCTATAGCCTATTGGCTAATTATTGTGTTCTCACTTGCCCAGAATAAATGCCAAAGGAAAATTGATCAAAGATTTTACTAATAATTGTGTTACTTAAGTAACATTTTGAAATGAAATAAATAAAAAATGTATGAAGTGCTTTTTGGATTTTTTTAAATTTACTCAATATTTGAAGAGAAAGTAAAAATTGGATTCTTTGAAACTTTAGTACTTTTATAAAAAAAAAGGTCCTGCTGCAAGCTTTTGGTTAAGGCGGCGTAGTTTGTATATGCATTTGTTTTAGATATTCATATTTTAAATATCATACACGTTTAGTATAAATTAAAAGGCATACCAAACAGAAATACATAAGAGAATACCAAACACATGTCTGCTAAACGAATAAATAGATTATAACCGATCTTCACGTACTTGGACTTGACAACCAGTTTAACACAACGTTGACATTCCGTATTTAGACAACCTGAATAACTTTTACATACACTTACATAAAGCACACACAGATTTTTTACATATAACATATCGTTTAAACAATCTTTCGCAGTTTGGTTTACACATATAATAATAATATTTACACGTTTCATATATTAAAATTAGTTAAATTAGTGTCATCACCAATAATTTCAAAATTTAAAACAGTTATTTTATCCTGTAGTTTTTATTATATCAATATTCCCATCTACACAATATGGTTATCATATTTGGTGTTTCTATTGATTGACAATAATCCTATTGACGTGTAAGTGAACCGTTTAATGCATAATATTTTTAAAAAATGTCAACTATTATTGTAACTTAGAATACATTATATTACTAGTTATAGTTTAATTATCTCTTTTATACTAACATTTTAACATAATTCAATGCATAATTATTTCCCTAATAGCCAAATTTAAATTTCCCGCCAGTATTTCTAGTGAATTCAACGTAAAAGCATTAAAATAACTGTTAATGTAGTACAAAATGGTAGGTAATTTTATGTTTCAAGGTTGAAGTTACTAAAAATAATTGCGGGCAATTTAAATTTGGCTATGTGGGTTATAATTAATTCATTAATTTATATATTGCATTTCTAGTGGTCTGAGGATGGCTATTGCAGGCCGAAACTAGTAATCAAAAGAACGAGCAAAGATGCTGTTTAAAATAATCAAATTACTTTGGATAAGATTAAGTAAATGTTCAGGACTGTATAGTGGACGCCTGTATTTATAATTATATTGATTTTAGCTTCACTGTTGTATCAAGCTAAATATGTATGTATAATTAAATTAAAGGTAGATCGAACACTGTGAGATACACTGATAATAACTAACACACGAAATACAAATAAACTTCTGCCTCACAACAGTTTTTAATCTTCACACTATGTACAATTCCCTAATAGCCAAATTTAAATTTCCCGCCAATATTTTTGGTGACTTCAACGTAAACCCATTAAAATAACTATTAATGTAGTACAAAATGGTAGGTAGTTTTATGTTTCAAAGTTGAAGTTACTGAAAATAATTGCCGACAATTTAAATTTGGCTATGTGGAATTTGATTGGCTATGCTAATATCATCAGGTGTACAAGTACTGTGAGATTCAAAATGATTGTCGTAATAAAAAAAACTGTTTTCCGGAAAAAAGTATATATACTTATTACCATTTTAATGAGTGAAGTTAGCTACATACAAATTCCATACAATAAATCAATTTTCTTCACATTTAGTGACATTGGTGTTCGTGTTGTAATTTTCCTTCGTTTATTTATCTTATAACTTTTTTCAAATCGTTTATATTTACATTTAATATCACCAACAATAGTATAGTAACACTGACTGAGTTCAAACCTTCATTACAAACACGCGGCATATACCTACACCCTGCTACTATCTATAGGAGCAGAATTGACAATCTTTTTGAATCTCACCATATACTTGTATATGTACTTATGCATAATATTTAAAATATGAATACCGAGAAACGTTATTTGTCGACGTAGAATTTAAAAATGGAATAATATATAGGTGTTCCATTTAAAATAACGAAATAAGTATGCGTTTTCCTACTTTTGGAACACTCTTGTTATAGTTTTTTAAGTTTTCAAATTTCGCGCTATTTTTAAGGACGCTTAGCTTTCGCGCCAACAATAGAGCAGTAAGTTAGAGAATTTGTAATGGCAGAAACTTGTGTACCTACGAATTGTAAATCCTTTTTCAAATAAATAAATAGTTTCTCGAAGTGATAACACTCTGTATAGTTAAAAATATTTTTAAGTTATGCAGTATTGTATTCTGTATAACTTTTGTATGAAAGATTTTTTCCTAAAATCAAAAATAAAACTGTAATCAAAGACTTAGTTTTCGATGGGACAGCTGTCCCTAATAGCAAAATTTAAATTTCCCGCAATTATACTTAGTAACTTCAACGTTGATACATAAAATTCCCCACCATTTTGTATTACATTAATAGTGATTTTAATGCCTTTACGTGGAATTCACTAAAAATTGTGACGGGAAATTTAAATTTGGCTATTAGGGGTACCCATGATACAAGAAAATAAGGTATGCTCTTGCGCATCTAGGTGTGACGTATTTGAGGGCCAAACAGTACTACCAATCCAATAATTTAATAGATATCACTAATATAAAGAAAATTAACTCCCATTTTTTTTAAATCTATCCTATTAAAATCAATAAAACTGTTTGTTTTGCCATTTCCTTCAATCAAATTTACATTGAAACAAAATTTTAGATAATTCACATTTTTAAATGTAATTTTCAATTGAATGCAAAATCGTTATTGCTTTGTGATGAGTGATTCTGTTGATGTAAAGTATTTTTTGCCTTTAGTATAACATTTCATGTTTGCTTATTTTAGTGCAATGAAGCAAATAAAGCATTAATAATTACAAGCTTTACTTTAACTGGACATGTTCTACACTTCTTTAGCTCTTACCTTCATACTTGTTTGTACTTACACGTACTAAAATTTCACTAATTGTAAGTGGTTCATATTTTTTTTAATGGCAAATGAAATATCTATTAGTCTGGTACAAACAACCCCACAGCTAGTAGCTACATAAAGAAGCCGCTCTCAAAGATGATAGGCCTAATCAAGAGGGCAAAATTAGAGAGCGTCCTCTAGGAAAAAGGGGATCACAATAGATCTGAAAAGGTCGCGGTGAAACAGGTCGATAGGCCACCCCTATCCTAATCTAATCTAATCTAATCTAATCTAATCTGGTACAAACATTAATGCAGACAGTGTTGGAATTAAAAAAAAGAAACAAATTAATTAACGATTGTGAGTGCAGTGTTTTATTTTTCCTTTTTTACAAATTCATTTATCAATTCTTTTTATTCTACTCCCTCAAACGAATGAAAGTCACTCAAGAATTTCCACTACAACGTTTATAAACAGTTTATCCACACAAAACCTAAAACGAACTTATAACACCTAACTAAAATCACTATACACGTAAATCGAAAGCATAAGCTGACACAAAACATTAAATAAAAACTAAATAAAGTGTTTTAATCGATTTAAAAATAAACTGAAACTTGTTAAAATAAATATAGTAATTTGGTAAATACATCAACAACAATGGCGACAGCCAAGTGATGACGTATCTGAGGGCCATGCGCGAAAAAGACGAGTTTTGGTTTTCAGATGAGCATACCTTATTTTCTTGTATCATGGGGTACCCATGACACAAGTACATTGTGATTATTTTTACTTCTTGTTGTGAGGTGGAGCTATATGATTTAAAAAAAAAAAAAAAAATTAGGGGCAGTTCTACAAGTTATATGTATATTAAATGTTGTGAATAACGCAGACTTAAGATTATTTATATTAAAACTATTTTTGACAGATAAGATAATTTATCGATAAAACAGAAAACTGTAAGAGGTAAGTAAGATTAATTGACAGTTTCATGATGAGATGTCGTGCATTATAGTAGTTTTAATTTATATTATGTGTGAATTTAATAATAATGATGTTTTTATCAAGTTTTAGATGCTGAAGAGCGCTGAAAATTGACAAATTTGATTAGATTTCAGAAAGAAAACTCAAACGGTTTCGACGGATTAAGAATTTTTATTTCATCTTTTTGTAGTGCACATAAAATAAAAAAAAAGTTCTTTACGTGCAAGCATGCACGACTAGCTCAAACATATATTTCCATCCTATTCCAGCATCACGAACAATCGCCCTAATAATAACATAAATACAAAATAAATCCCCGCTAATATTAATAACAATAATGTGTACGTACTAAAATCCGACGTCAATTTGCCGGCTGTCGTATACAGTTTCGTATTACTAAAGACAACAAACAAAAAGGGGCACACCATAACACACCGCTGCCCGCTAGAAGGAAGGGTATACCCACCTCGTGCCTCTACTATCGCCCTCTTTGTTTCGAACGTGTCGGCTGTAAATCTCAAATTGATTTTTAAACAGAAACAATCATTCCAAGTCCGTCGTCGGAGTCCGCTTCCCTGGTTAATATACTTGTCGCACACAAAGGTCTGAGTTATGGGCGGCCTGTCGTCTGAGTCCGTGGGGATCGAATTCTTTATTTATTCTTCTCTTTGGGTTCGTGGCCGGCCGGGTCGTGTTTTACGATTGATTGGCTGTGGCACGACATCGCGATCTTTAATGTGGAGTTATTAGAGTCGTGCTTGTAAATTTTTCAATATTGAAATTGTGCGGTTTATAAACAGTTTTGGTAGTAAAGTTTTTCGTACAACTTAATTATACATACGTCGATCGTAAATCCGATATTTTGAGGTTATAGTTTTAATTGTGCAAACATTAAAGCTATACAATGGGGAAATAAAAATATTGATTATACTTTTATCATCTTTTATATCTGTACCGTAGAAAATATTTTCCTAATTATTATGTTATGTTCTCCGTAGTAAGATTATGCTACAAGCTACAAGGTAACGAAATAAAAAAAAAAACTTTTATTTAATTTATCTGTGATAATAGCTCAACAAACAGGTAAAAAATCAATATTAACATTAAGTGAAATAGTTTATTACATTTTATAATTTTATAGGCTTATCATACACTTCAGCACAATGAGATGTCAAAAGAAAGTTACATTTTCATCCCTATAAAGTTTCTACGGTACAGGAATTATTACCATTAGATCACGATAGGCGATTGGAATATTGTCATTGGTTTAATAACAATTTAAGGGACGATGACTTGCTAAACAAATCATTTTTCTCGGCCTGGTTTTATCTAACAGACTATATCAATTTACAAAACTATTGTATCTGGTTTGCAGAAAATCCACACGAATTTCGAGAAACGCAATTGCATCCCATAAAAGTTGGAATTTGGTTAGCTATGTCCAGGCAACGAATAATAGGGTCAATTTTCTTCGAGGAAACTATAACAGCCCAACGTTACCAACAGATGTTGGAATTGTTTATTGCAGAGTTACAAGAAAATGAGCTTGAAGCAAGTTATTTTCAGCACGATAATGCTCCAGCACATACTGCTCGACAAACCTGCCAATATCTTCAACAGTTTTTTGCTGACAGGGTCGTTACAGCACAAAGATGGCCACCAAGATCGCCTGATCTAACCCCATTAGATTACTTCATGTTCGGCTATTTAAAAAATAGGATCTATAGAAACCTCATGCATACCATAGAAGAACTGAGAGATGCAGTTTTGCCACTTAATAATTACATATACTAATTGTATGTTATAATTTAAAGTAATAAATAAATTTAGTTAAACACCAGTTAGTACTGAATTATAAAATCATAATTTAGTAAAGTTAAATTAATTACATTTCATTTTTACAAGCAGAAACACCAAGCCATAGTCGTTTATATAATGTGAGTTCAAATATAGGTTACGTTTTCCTTATTTATGACAGATCCGTTTACTTTCTTATGTTCCAACACTAACTTTTTACCTAACTTTTTTACCGTTTTACTTGGAACTATTCTCGTTAATTAATACCTGCAACTAAACCCAGTTTCCTGAATGCAAGTTGTTACTGTAAATAGAGCTTTTATTAACGGCTATTACACAGCGTACCTGACAAATGTGTGGTAAGTAACATATTACTTATGACTACTGGTACTGTATCTAATTACAGTACATGGTTAGTAGAAGTAACAACAATGCTGATTGCTATTGAACTCATGTATTTTCTTAAATAGGTAACAACTTGCCACAACTATGATTATTTGAGTTTTGCTGCCACCCCATAATTGTTTTACTATTCCTGATTGGCTAATGCGGCGGAGCAATGAAATAGTCCCGGAGACAACTACGCGCGCAGGCGCGTGCTAGCGTCAAGTAAGAGTTACGGACGTGGGAAAAGGTCGTCGAAAAAGGGTGACCAAGGAGTACGGCCATAGTAGGCCAGTTGGAACGCAAATATATTAAAAATACCGGGTGGGTTAACTCAAGACCCCATCTGTACAAAGAATCCCAGTGAAAGAAGAAGTACCGAGCCTATAAGCAATCGGATGTTTCAAGGATTGCAGTTTTAAACCACGTGGTGGGATATTTGAATTTCCCATCATTGTGATGATATCTGCTCCCGCTGGTAAAGTTAAAGTGTGCATGCCGTTGCTAGTGATCCGACAGTCCAAGTGTCACCTGCAGTTAGGGATACCGCGACGAAGAAGCTGTTTTCGAGGAGATCACCGGACATAACCTCAAGGTACGCCGACAGAGGATCAACTCGCCGAGACAACGCCCAGTGCAAAGAACCAACAGAAACCGCAAGTTTACCGCCTAGGTATATTATTTCTTTGTTTGTTATTAATTGTAACTTCAAAGCCATATTTCTCTTTGTCCTTTGTTTAGATTTCAATAATTTCAATAACTAAATAACGTTTCAAGGGGCCCCATTTACCTTATCTTTTATTATTGCTTTGTTCATTTTTTCATTATTAAGGAATATATTTTATGAATCATTACGTTGTAAATTGTTTTAAAAAAACGGTTGTTAAAGTGAAACCAATATCTTTTATTCATATCAGGTAGTCACTGTGTTTGTCCTATACCAAATAAAACTATTACTAATAATACTGTTTTTTTTTCTTAACTAATAAGTATTATGTACCATCTTTAGCAAAATAAATGCGAATTTAATCTTCAATTATTAATGCAATCGAAGCTACAGCACACTGAACAGTAATTAAAAATTATTTGCAAACAATTTTGAATTACGCATTGGTCGGTACGCAATAATTATAGTTGCGGTTGCATAAATAATCGAAGATTTGCGGAACTTTTTTTTTGTACTTTATCAGTTATTCACACAGAGTACACAGTAAGCTACTTAATAAATATTCACTAAACTTCCTCGTTTCCTACACTACCTATAAGTTGAACAACAAATTTAAGGTAAGTATATTGTATATTTATAGCAAACTATTACCTTCTATACAGGGTATTCCACGTAACTGGTTCATTAAAAGTTTATGATGTTCTATTATTTACTTATATTTGAGATTTTGGCACCAGTATCTGTTCGATTGGAACTATAAATGTAAAATACCTTAACCAAATTATCACTTCCGGTTGACCGGAAATGGATGTCAACTTTCTTATTTTAAATAGAATGATCTAATTTTTTATTCATTTTTGGATTCTACAACTATAAATACGTCAGTTTTCATTAGCTATTCCTATAGCTACATGTTGCCGTTTTTGAGTTATTTAAGTTTTTCTTTCTTTTTAGTCATAATCATTGCCTCATTGAGAAATTAACATCTCGGTTAATACTGCAAGTAGAGACTCCAAATTTGCTATGTTATGAATGTAGATATAACTCTAAGAAACGGTAAGCACACTTTACATCCTAACATAGGGTGTTCAAAACTGAGGAAGAAATTGACATATTTTCAAATGCAGAAAACTCATTTTTTTTAAATGAAACACCCTGTATTTTAATTCGGAATTAGGAAGCAAATATCATCCCCTATCACTTTATATGAGCATTCCCTATACCTATTTTTAATAGATTTTGAGATATGAGCGACTTTTTGTTAAACAGACTAAGTAGCCTTATCTTTAAATATTTGTAGCTGGCTCTGAAATGGATTCACGTCAAATTCATGTATTATTTTTGAATAACCATACAAGAATGTCTGTTCGAATAGTTATTTTTATTAATATTGCGTTGTACGAAAGTGTAATTACAATGATATACATAAACACTTTTGGTTGGTCAATGAATTTGACATTAATCCCATTCAGAGCCAGCTACAAAACACGCAAAGATAGGGCTACTTAGTCTGTTTAACAAAAAGTCGTTCATATCTCAAAATCTATTAAAGATAGGTATAGGGAATGCTGATATAAAGTGATAGGGGATAATATTTACTTCGTAATTCCGAATTAAAATACAGGGTGTTCTATTTTAAAAAAAAGAATACTTAGTCTGTTTAACAAAAAGTCGCTCATATGGTGTAGGGAATGCTCATATAAAGCGATATGGGATGATATTTACTTCCTAATTCCGAATTAAAATACAGGGTGTTCCATTAAAAAAAAAATAGTTTTCTGCATTTGAAAATATGTCACTTTGTTCCTCAGTTTTGAACAGCCTGTATGTTAGAATGATAGCTGTTATAGAATAGTTCACTCACAGCAATATACCTACTACTTGACAAGGGCAAATCTTTGCTTACTGCAACTACATATATTCTTTGGTTTAACTACTTCAGTTTAATTATCATAAGTAGCTTCATAAGTTACCGGTATGAAGCAGACCGTAAGTAACTTAGATTACTTCTTGTTAGTATCAGTGTTTAAGATCTCTTTTTTACTAGTGCGCTTAGTAATCTGTGCTTTTGTCCCCTATCCAGCTGAACTTTTTACTTACGATAATTGTATTTTTATTTATAATTATTAATTTTTTTTCTCAGCGTGTAACGCCTGAGATTGACAAGAACAAATCTGATGAAAACCCATTATGAAAGATATCTTCAATCAAGACACCATTATCTAATTTCCTCTGCGAACCACATCAACACGTTCCGATGGTTGAACTTCGATTCTCATTAGGGGCAACTTTCTCAATCGAAATCGTAGGTGATTGGTGTTGTTGGCTTCGTTTCGGCGATCGATGGAAGAAAGAAGTCGGCTCTTGCTGGTACATATAGGGAATCTGAAAAGAGGTGTTTACAACGCGCACGTCGACATGGATTGTGGATATGTAATTCAAGGCGAGTGCGGTAGGTAGATCACGGCCGAAAGACGTGCGGTTACCCGTAGAACATCGCACATTGCGCGTGTATTGGTGCCACCACACGATTCGATCACAAAAAAAGGCCGTGAGCGACGGTATAAAGCTGAATCAGCGACCTACTACTTTTTACTGTATACTTGGGGAGCTGCGTCAGCAAATTTCGTCACGGCCAGTTTCTATAACATCCATGTAATACGTAAGTCTACGATACAATTGCTATACAGGGTCGATCGATTGAATAAGGACGAGAATGTGAATAAAGAGAAAACGTATGAAACACTTTAGAGGATTTTTTCAGAGACACAGAATTAAAGTGCGTGTCAATCGAGGGCTCCTCAAAATTTACCTCTTAATAATAATATATTAATATTATTTTTTCCTTAAAAAATAATTGATAATTTAGGAGTATTCCTTGAATTAAATTGATTCAAGATAGGTATTCATAGGCCATTGATTATATACAGGGTGATTCTCAATATATGCGACAAACTTTAAGAGCTGATTTCTGATGTTATGTTGATCATAAAAGTTCATATGAGTATATGTCCAAAACGGTTTGGTTTTAAGTTATTGAATGTTTAATAATAAATTATGAACTATGACTAACACGATATAATATCACAGTTGGTTCTTCAAAAACTATTGTGTTGAGAGGGAATTGTTTATTTGTCATTTCAATATTTGTCAATAATTGTCAATGTATTCATTCAGTTTATTGCCAGTTTCTGTTTTCTAAAATGAATTACACGAATGCTGAGATGTGTGATATGCATTTCGTTTACGGTCTTGCCAATGGAAATTCGCGTGCTGCTAGACGTCTTTATGTAGAACGATACCCGAACCGTATCATCCCGCATCATTCAATATTTGCCCGTCTTCACCAACGTCTTAGTGAAACGAGAAATTTTAAAAAAACGGACGACTGATAACGGGCACCCATCTACACTGAGAACTCCACAAGTTGAAGAAATGGTACTAAATGAAATTGAGGAACATCCTACTACAAGCACCAGAAAAATTGCGTTTGCTTTAAACATTAGTCAGGCCACAGTTTGGAGAATATTGAAAGATCAATTGTTGTATGCATATCACATTCAACGGGTGCAGGCACTTTTGTCGGCAGATTTTCCGCAAAGAGTGGCTTTTTGTCAATGGATGCAACCCAAAATCGCAAAAAATCCTGACTATTTGGTTCAAATATTCTTCACCGACGAGGCTACTTTCTCTAGAAACGCGATTATTAGTTTTCATAATAATCACATATGAGCCGAAGAAAAATCCGCACGAACTAGTGAATGCCCGTCATCAACATCAATTCTCTGTCAATGTGTGGGCCGGAATTGTTGGAGATCACTTGATAGGTCCACATTTTTTACCGATGCGGTTAAATGGCGAGGTTTACCGCAATTTTCTTGAAGAGGAGCTACCCCTACTGCTGGAAGAAGTTCCTTTGCAATTAAGATTACAAATGTATTTTATGTATGACGGTGCTCCAGCGCATTTTGGTTGCTCGCGAGTTTTTGGACAATACACTGTTGAAAATATTACGGTGTTGGCGTTAATTTTGCGCTAGTCAAATATTTTAGTGTTGATTTTTACAAACTTTGCCAGACGAATTGACTACATGTGTTTTGTAGAACAGAAATTACTAGAATTTGGTGTGAATTCTTTGTTCAGATATGAGGATTTATTATTTTCTCTAGACATTCAGAAGCATCAACCAATCAGAATTTTTCCCTCGGATAGAAATATAGAAACCCCACCTAATCTAATACAGTATTGCATTATACGCACCACCTGCATTGCACGTGTATCTGTTTTCGAGTTTGTTTTGCGTATTAACATATCCAAACAAACCAACAAATGTGACTGACCTGCAAAGTGTAACCTTGTGTTATTAAACGTTAATTCCAGTGAGCATAAAAAATTTCAACATCTTAAAGATGTATTGGGAACAACTATTTACGTAATTAGTTCAGATTTGAATCAAATAGCATAAACATTCACTTAATTTTACAATGGTTCTCAAAAAATCCTTTTAAAATTAGTACGTTTAGTTGAAACCAAAACTTTTGAATGAGTGGTTCTGTATATTTATAATTGAAAAAACGCCTTAAAGAGAAAATAGAAATAGGAGTTGCATATTACAAAGACGTTGTGTTTAGAAAACGGTGTTAAATCATCCAGTAGATTGCATTCATTTAGTTAAACAGCTAGTAAATTTGTCTAGTCTAGATCAGATAAAATGTGACTAGAAGTATATCATAATTCCACGTGTTAGTTGGACAAAATAACCCCTTAGGAATAGACAATACTTGACTATCTTTGTTCGTTAAATTTAAACTTCTATAGTTCTCGACAAAATAACACGAAAACAGTGTGAACCTCTCCTGACTATTAAATTAGTCAAAAAAGTGTTAAAATTTTCAACAGTGTACGTATCCAGATCGGTGGATAGGACGGGGAGGTCCACAAGCGTGGCCTCCTCGGTGTCCAGACTTAAATTCTTTGGACTTCTTTCTCTGGGGTCACCTTAAATCATTAGTTTATACGACTCCCATTGAAAATGTCAATGAATTGAGATATCGTATTATCGCAGCTTTTCAAACAATTCGAAATACCCCTGGTGTTTTAGAACGGACTCGCCAGTCAATACGACGGAGGATAGAAGTTTGCATATATTGAGAATCATCCTGTATAATGACATAGGCACATACGTTGTTCTGCAATTTTATGTTGTGATTGTGACCATCACGAAGTAATGCAAACGTTAGAGTAAATAAGTTTTTGTTTCAACTGTATTAAGGCGCTTTCCTTTAACCAAATTCAATAGTCGGAGATGGTTGCATTAGTTTTGCACTGAAATGGACGAAAGCGCACAGATAAGACAAGAAGCGTCACTTACTGTCGGTACCTTTGATTTAGTACCAGAGATGACTCACCTGCCTTCTTTCATTTACACCCATCATAAAGAGTGTGTACCAGAAAGGGAAGTACGATCTGAATTTCTTCAAAATTTGGAAAATTTAGCTTGCCATAGTAAAGTATAACCCCACAATGTAGACAGCTATTCTCGGCGCCAACATATACTTCAACATGTTGTTTAAGCATATTCTGGATCCTAGATTGACAACCCAAAAATCAAAAGTGTTCTCTGATTTTTTGAATAAATGTCTCCTAAAACAGATTTTCTTAGAAAAACTGGAATAACTCCGAAACGGCCAAATCAAATTAGAAGAAGTAAAGAAGAAAAAGTGTACTAGGATATAATACGTACAAATAGCTTTTTTGTTTTATTTATTTGACTGTCGCTGTATAACGCAGAATACAAAATACACTTGCCACTTACCTGCCTTTTGCCTTCTGCCCCTCATAATTCTTACGATGTGTGTGTTCGGTTCCTGTTTCTCATTTTCCGATCCATTTCCAATTGTTTGTTTTTTTATGGCGCAAATTTTCTACGACCAACTTTGGAAATGTAGCCAGTTCGTTTAGACATAAGATTGTTCTTTTATAAGACCAAGAGAACAAATTATGTATAATATTAGTGATAGTAATTCAATAGATTTACCCCGGGGAGACTTATAACAGTCAAACGTATGTGTAAATTTTCAATCTGATTTGCTATACGTTACAAATTATTTACATTGTTGTGTATTTTTCAAAACGATAAGTGTTTTTACATTTTGAAGTGAGAACTAGTAGCCGTGCTAATAGATCATTTTATTTATTTTTTTCTTTCGTGAGACGGCAGCTTATGTTTTAACTTTATTTTATCTTTTTGTGAGGATTTATAATATGTAATGCAATAATATTGTGTTTTATGTTTCGACAATTTTTTGTTGTTTTCTTCAGCATTTCTTTTTTTTTATATAGAACTTCTTTTTATAATAGATCTGTAATTTACAATTATATTTATTATTATAATAAATATAATATTATAAGTAGAGACCGGATCATATGCGCATATATATGCATCGATTTTTGATAAAATATGCATAAACCTGGGGAATATATGCAAAAAAATTGCGACAATATGCAAAATTTTTACATAAAATAATAAACGCAGAAATTTAAACATTAACTTTATTGCACAAAATTTTTTCACAATATATTTCTAAAACAATTTATAATTAAATGTTTTTCAAAATTGTATAAAAGAAAATTTTGTCTTCTATCAGAATACATATGTTTCGAAATAGAAAAGCTTCTTTCAACATCCACAGATGTAATTGGTGCATTTTTTTTAACTTTGCAATACATTCTAAATCTAAACTAAAATTAAAGTCGAAATCGTTTACTGTTTCACCTTCCAACATTTTCTTAATTTTCTTCAATATCAAATACCCCGCATTTTTATTTATCACTTTTTTAAAATTATCGTATATTGAATTAACCTTCTTACATAGCATATCAAATTCGTCTACTATTTCGACTGATTCCGAGAGCGACATCCCTTGCGTTTCTAGTTTACGAATGGAACTTGAAACAAAGCTATAATTTGACTTAATATACAAATGGTTTTGTAGCAATTCTACTGATGTTATTATCTTTTTACAGTTTTCTAGAGCAATGCAGTCAGCAGTGATTTCAAGAATTACATTTTTTATTCCTTCGAAATTATCGACGAAAAAAATTGCAGCCTCTAACCATGTGCCCCATCTCGTAATAATCGGTTCAGGAGGCAACTTAACACCGGGAAGTCGCTCCTTATAAAATTGGATTCGTAAAGGTGCTTTTAAAAATACTTTTTTGACATTGCTAATTAAATCATTAATCAAAGGGAATTGATTCCTAATGTCTTCGGCTACATGATTGAACCCATGAGCTAAACAAGTGGTATGAATAATGTTACTATAAAAAAAATTAAATTTTGCGCGGCTTTTATCATGTATATATGGTGCAGCGTCGGACAACATTAGTAAATTTTTTCACAAGGTATACTTCCAGGTAAAAAGAAATTTGATAAACCTTCTTGAACGAATTGGGCAATTGTCACATTATTTGTTTTTTGAAGTTCTTTACAATAAATTAAATGTGATTTACCTACAATATCTTCCTGAAGAATTCCTATTAACAAATGGGCAATATAACGGCCATACTTATCCGTACTTTCATCTACCATGATATAAATAATATTACTCCCTACCAATTGTTGAATTTCTGCTATTGTTTGCTGGTAACAAGATGTGACATAATTTTTTCGTAAGGTACTTTCGTCAGGTATATTATGTTTGCAATATTTTTGCAGAAATGATTTCAAATTAAGATTGTTTAATCTTGCTAATGGTATGTTAGACGAAATTAATGCGTTACACAGCAGTGTTGGGCAAGATA